>QPMI01000232.1:0-106801 GCA_004431415.1 Cyanophora paradoxa | reverse complement strand
AGGGCCAGCCCTCGAGCTTCTTCTTGAGCGCCTCGGCAATGTCGTGTGCTTCGTACAGCAGCGTCAGCCTGCAACGCCCCCGCGCGCCGTCAGCCTCGCCGCCCTCACGCGATCTCGCGGGTGCGGGCGGGCGCGCCGGTCCATGACCACGTCCACCTCCACCCAGTTCTAGTTCGACGAGTGCTTGAACGCCCGCACCTGCCGCCGGTCAGGTCAGCTCCGGGGTAACCGGGTTTGGCAGGGCTGGCGGCCACCGTGTCGACGTGTGAGATCGCGGGGTCGTGCGTCCTGCAGGCTCCGCGCGCTCGCGATCGGCCCGGGCGCGAGGCCGGGCGGGCGGGGCGGGGCGGGGCGGGTCCGGCGGCGTAGGTGATGGCGCTGACTCGCCGACTCGCCCAGCAGCTCCTTCACCAGGTCCTTGCTGCGCGCCCCGGCGGTGCCCGCGCCCTCTGCCGCCCTCAGCCCCGTGCGCTCGCGATCGGGCGGGGGGCGGGGCGCCGCTCGCCTCATGCCGACGTAGTCATAGACGATGAAGAGCGAGAAGATCTGCGCCCAAGTGAACTCTTCGAATATATTGAGTATTTGCGTCTGGCTCACGATCGCGCCCAGCGGATCGATCCACCTGCGCGGCGGGGCGCGGGTCGACGAACACGATATAGGGCGCGGGGCGAGGATGTCGTCTTGCGTCGTCTTATTTTGTTTCTTTAATTCTACAGCAACCATCATTCGAGAAGCAGCAGCTTCTCAGCCAGCAGCAAACAGTGACACGTACGGCAAGCAGTGGCTGGATCCAGGCCATTCATTTCGCGAACTACGGCAGCTCAACCGCCGAATCCCGAACTACGGCCGTCCCGCCGAAACGCAGCGCTGAAGTAACCTCGTGTGTGTTCCCCCAGGTTCTCCGTGCTCCGCTGAGCTAAACACAAGATCCACTTTTCCACTAGCAAGGTCTTTTTTTTGCAGAAAGCAAGCACGCCTTCTGGATGACTCCGTCATTTGAAGTTGCTCAGTACGCCGAAAGACAGTAACGCTCAAGTTGCACAAAACTCCCGGAGGCAGTTCTGTGCATGCACTTGCAACCTGCAATTTGTGCTTGCTCCTGCAGCCTGTAGAGCTTCATGAAAGCTGTCTTTCAGCGTGACAGTGTGACAGAGTAAGCTTGCGACACTTTTGACTACCGAATTTGTGTTGCGCTGGTGGACGACGTGGAGGTGGCTTACGAGCTCGCCCTCGGCCATAACATGCCCGCCCCTGCGGGCCCCGCCCCGGCCCCTGCCCTGGCCTCCGCGGGGCGCCCCTAACGCGGGGCTCTGCAGGCGGCCTTGCGCGGCGGAGGTGCCCGTGAATCCCGACACGCACTCCTCCTACCACGGTGCCCCACCCGCCCTTCGTCCCCCCGCGCCCATCACCCGCCCAGCAGGCATCCAGGCCACGTTCGGCACCGTCGCCAAGCTCCTCCACGGCTCCGGTTCGCCCCCCGCCCCGCGCGTGGCGGGGCGGGGCGCTCAGCGCTGGGGCGCGGGGCGGCAGGCTTCGTGCAGTGGAACCACTCGATCATGTTCCGCGAGCACATCCGGTGCTCCCGCCCGAGGGCGACGCCGTGGAGGGTGCGGGGCGGGGCCCGAGGCGGGGCGTGAGGCGGGGCGTGGCGGGCCAGGTTCACGAACGACGACCGGTACCTGCCCCTCTGGGTCAAGGCGCGCCCCCCGCCCCGCCCCCCGCCCGCCCCCCGGCGGCCTGGGCTGACGGCGGCGGCTGGGGCGGGGCAGTACGCGGTGGGGTGCCTCTTCCGCGGCAACCTCCTCGTCAACTACCACAGCGCCGACACGGCCCGCCCCGACCCGCCCCGGCGGCCCCGCCCCGGCGCCCGCGCCAGCGCCCGGGGCGAGGCGACGGGGGCGGCAGGTGGTCTCGTGCTGCGCGACCTTCAACAACGAGTGGGAGGTGGAGCTCGGGGGCGGCCGCGGGCACGACGCCCGCTCCGTCGCCATGCGCCGCCGCCTCTCCCCCGTCGTGTCCTCGGAGCTCTCCATCGCGGATTCCCCGGAGCTCTCCATCGCGGAGTCCAGCGATTGCAACCGCGGCCGCTGCACAAGGCCGCACCACGGCCCACGGCGCCGGCCCGGGTGACCTAGAAATTTGAGATCCAGCAGCGGCGGACGCGTACGGCGCCGCGGGCGGCGCAACTGCAGTTGCAGGTACGTACTACGGTTTACGCGCCGGTATGTACGCGTCGGCAAGGCGCCGGGCCAGCGCCGGCGGTGTGATAAGCTGAGAAGTGCTCGCGCGTGCGCCAGGGCCGGGCCCAGGGGGGTAGAGTTATCAACCGTTTGAACTGGTTCGCCCCCCAGCTCCGCATCCGATGATCGCGATCGGATGCATATATATGATCATGATTCGGATCGCGCGCGGAGGCGGCGCCGCCGCGCCGGCGCATGCGCAGCTACTGAAGCTAGGGCGCGAGGCTCGCCGCGACTTCCGCGAGCGCGCGCTACCGTAGTACTAGGCAAGCGCTGGACCGGAAACGCGCACTGACGCAGCGCGCCGCAGCCTGCAAATCGCGCCAGCTGCCTGCCCCTCAGGCCTGCAGCCTGCGGGGCGGAGCCCCGCCTGGCGGAGGCGACGGGGCCCGCCGAAGGGACTCTAGGCTCTAGCTCTGTCACTATAGTCTATAGCTAGTACTAGTATTCCGGAAGCTCAGCGGCTTAAGTTAACGTTGGACCGGAATCCGGAGCGGGCCGCCGGCGAATGCGGGATCCTCCGAGCGCGCGGGGCCTGAACTGTACATGTCACGAATCGACACGCGCGCGCGCGCGCCCTCCCGAGTCCGAGGCTCGGGAAAGTTCGGCGCTCCCGGACTCCGGGAGTCCACGAGCTCACTGATCGAGTCAGCTGCTACCCCTGTCCCCCACGACTCTGGCCCACGAGTCAGGTGGTCCACCTGACTCCGGGCCAATGCTGCTACCCCTAGGCCTGTCCGATCCCCTTATACGTTTACCGTATACGTATACCTTGCCTCCAACCGGCCAGCGCCACCCGAGAGCATCAAGGAGCCTGGTCTCGATTAGCCTCAATATTAATTGCACTTCTACGTATATATATATACTGCGGCAAGCAGCAGACTGCTGTCACAGTGTCTGCAGTGACTAGTACCTGCACTGACTCTGCAGAGGTCGACATCTAGCGCTAGCGCGGCGCTAGCACGATAGTATACGTATACGTAGCATCCAGCCTGCCGCAGTGCCAGCGCTAGTCTGAAAGTCTGGGACGGGCCGGCTGCAGCCTGCAGCCTGCAGGCTGCGCACTGCGCCGGCAGCTGCTGGACTGCGCATACGCACTGCGGACCGGGGGGGGGGGGGGGGGGGGGGGGGGAGCGCGGGGGCAGGTCGGAGGGTCAGCTGTCGGCGGCGGTGGGCGAGGAGGCGGGGGACGAGGAGGCGAGGCGCGTCTCCGAGCTCGAGGGGCCCTCCGCCGCCGCCCCCTCCTCCGCCCCGAGGCGCTGCGGGGCAGACCCCGCGCTGCCGACGCGCTTGCTCAGAAAGGTCGAGAGCTGCCGGGGCCGGGGCAGGCGGCGGGGGCGGTGGGGAGGGGGGCGGGGCGGGGCGCACGGGAGCTCTTGGGGCGGGGCGGGGGCGTAGAGCTGCGCCATGTCAAGGTCGGCGTCGAGCAGGTACGGCAGCCGCAGCAGGTGCATCCTGCGCCCCGCGCCCCGCCCGCGTCCCGCCCCGCCCGCACCCGAGCCGGCGCGCCCCGCACCCGAAGACCCCGATCCAGAAGAGCATGAGGAAGTCGAGGAGGGCCGCGACCGGCGCCGGGCCCCCTGCGGGGTGCGCCAGTGCAAGCTCGGCAAGGCGGCGAGGGGAGAACGCAGGGGGTGCGGGCACCTTGAACGGCGATGACGGCCATTCCCGCATAGATCTGCCAGACTGCGGGGGGATGGGGAGGCGAGGGGCGGAGGGGGGGCGGGGCGGGGGTTGCGCACAGCGCCACATGCCGTAGACGAGGGGAACGAGGGCCTGCGGGCGGGTACAGCGGGCGGCCGTCACTTCCTTGAAGGAAAGGGTTCGGGGGGGGGGGGGGGGGGGGGGGGGGGAGGGGAGGGGGTTCAACGCACCCAGGCGGGGCTGCGGAAGACATGCGCCTGCCCCTCCGCAACGGACTGTACCAGCACCATCGCGAGGTAGGGGAGGAGTGCCTGGGGGGTACGGCTTTGGGCGGGGAGGGGAGGGGAGGGGAGGAGTACGGGCGGACGGTTGTCACGGAGGCCTCCCCCTTGATGATGGCTGGAAAGGGATCAGGTAGATGGGCAAGGATCAGAAGGGGGGTACGCGCACCGAAGAAGATCCAGAAGAGGCCGGGGAGGGCGACGGTGCAGGAGAGGTACAGGGGGAGGAGCCAGTCGGGGGTGGGGGGCATCTCCGGGGGGGTACGGGAGGGCGAGGCGGAGTCGCGCTGCCGGAAGTGCCAGGAGGAGGCGGCGTGCGCGAGGAATGCCGAGGAGGCGAACAGGAACAGCCCGTTCTGCCCCGCGCGCGTTCCCTCTCAGAGGGGCGCGCGGCGCGCGCGATGGGCGGGGCTCGGGGGGTACCTGGACGACGGAGCCGGCGGCGTCGAGGGGGACGAGCGGGGGGGTTACCTCCCGCGCAGACGAGAGCGCGAAGTCCCCCAGGGGCGTCTTGAGGATCATGTCGGGGACCTGGGCCCGGCGGCGGGGCTCAGGACGGAGCGGCGCGGGGGGCGAGCGGGGCGCCGGAGCGCCGGGCGGACCTCGCGCACGACGGCCAGGAGGGTGCCGAAGTCAACGCCGGCGAGGTCGGCCGCCGCGCAGAAGACGCGGCGCGGCTGCGGCCGGGACGCACGCGCGCAGCTGGCCGAGCTCCGCTTCGGCGACATCGGCAGCAGCGGTCGCGGCCCTCCGCCCGACCGCAGCTCAAAAGCCCCCGTGATTATTCGTTTGAAATCCAGGGCGCGGGTGGCCTCCGCTACTCCAGTTCTGCAAAGTACTCTCCTCGGCCTTGCCGCCGCGCCGGCGTGCGACTGCGCCCCCGGCAGATGGCTGCAGGCAGCATCTCCCGCGCCCGCCCAACCGAGCCGAGCCGGTGCCACTGCGAGCACGAAGGCCATCTCCGCCTGCACTGACTCGCTAGCGCAGCCGCCGCTCGCTGGTAACTGCCCGCTTCGAACGTCTTTCAAGTCTTGTCCGGGGTACGCGAAGCGAGTCGCCTAGCTCAACTCTTTCACTTCGATCCGGCGCTCGAAATCTGGGTTCCAGCATGGGCAAGAAGGTGCTCATCCTCGTCGGCGACTTCGTTGAGGGTGCGCAGTACGTGCGCCATCGCCGTACGCGTGTTTCGAGGGCGCCGCGGCCGGAGTTGCATTACGACGACACTAGACATCACATTCACGCTGCTGCGCCCCGGCTGCCCCCCCTGCGGCTTACTAGGCCGTCTGGCCGTCGGACCTGCGGCGACGCCGCCGCTCCTCCGCCGCCAGCAACCGCGCCGCGCCGCTTTCATTGAGTAGCCCAGAGGCGCAGCCGACACGTTATAGAGCGCCGCCTTCAGCGACGCGGGCCGCTGACGGTCTGCAGACTACGAGGCGATGGTCCCGTACCAGATCCTCCTCACGCTCGGCGTCCAGGCCCACGTCGTGTGCCCGGGGTGCGAGGCCGCCGCGCGCGAGCCGCGTGCCGCGGGCCCCGCCCCGACGTCGACCGGGGCCGGGCGGAACGCGCAGGAAGAAGGCCGGCGACAAGGTCAAGACGGCCGTCCACGAGTGCGCCGGTCCCGCTGCGGCCTTCGCGCCCGCTCCGGTGGCACCCACTGACCTTCGCGCGCGGCGCAGTTTCGAGGGCTACCAGGCGCGGCGTCCGATGCCCGAGAGCGCGCGCCGGCCGCTGACGCGCCGCCGCCGCAGACGTACAGCGAGAAGCCGGGCCACAACTTCGCGATCAATCTCGACTTTGACGCGGCGCACGCGAAGGACTACGACGGCCTCTACATCCCCGGCGGCCGCGCCCCCGAGTACCTCCGCCTGGTTCGCCGCCGTACCCCCCTTCAAACTACTTTTCCCGTACCCCCCTAAATCACCGCGCCTCCAGAACGCGAAGGTGCTCGCGCTGGTGAAGGAGTTCTTCGAGCTCAAGAAGCCCGTCGCCGGTACCCCACGCCTCCCGAATCCCGTACCCCCGCCTTCGGTCTGGTCTGACCGCTTCCAGCCATTTGCCACGGCATCCAGATCCTCACCGCCGCGGGCGTCTGCAAGGATCGGAAGCTCACCTGGTACCCCTCGGCCGGCCCTCCACCCTGTACCCCCGGCGCCAACGCCACCGCCCCCGCGCAGCTACCCGGCTGTGGGCCCCGAGTGCGGTCTGGCCGGCGGCACATACGTTGAGGTGGGGACCAACCCGCTAAGCCCAGCACGCAGCGGTACCCCTGGCTGAACCCCCCCCCCCCAGGTCGGCGCGGATCAGGCCGTTGTGGACGGGCTCCTCGTGACGTCACCTGCGTGGCCCGGTACCCCCCCCCCGGGCGGACTCGCTTTGTCCTTTCTAAAGCCGTACCCCAGGGCACCCCGAGATGATGAGGAAGTTCTTGGAGCTGCTGGGGGCCAAGGTGCGGGCGGGGTACGGGCGCCGCCCCGCGCCGCGCCCCTCTCAGGGCCTGCCCGCCGCGCAGATCTCGTTCTAAGCTGGGGGCATGGCTCGCCCCACCCCAGCCCTGCGCTTTGGTGGCCATGTTTCTTTCTCGTGTTTCAATACAGGCATCCGCAGAAGAGTATCTCTGATCATATCTGATCATGAGTGCCGCAGTGCTCGAACTTCCCGAGTCACCTCGTCTAATATAAAATCCAGATGCGACTGCGTGCATACTCAAATGTATCTAGATTCTACATTGTCCACACAAAACGGCAAATGGTATCGGGCGCGGGCGCCGGCGGCAGGCCGCCTCAGGCGCCCGCCGCGGAAGTCGAAGGGGCGTCACGCGTGCGCGGCTTCCAGCATCTCCAGCAGCGCGCGTACCCCCGCCCGGTTCTCCTCGTGCTCAACGAGCTGCCGGGGTAAGGCAGTTAGAAGCGCAGGGGTACAGGCTTGCGGGGCGCGCGCGCCTGGGACTGGTATTGGACGAGGCGAACGATCCCCTTCTTGTCGCCGACGCCTGCGTGCCGCTGTTTGAGGGGGTACGTCGCGCTTTGAAAGGGGGTGGTGGAAGGTACCCGAGTCGATGCTGGCGTCGGCAGCCCGGGGTACCTTGGAAGGGTCCGACGACATGCGGAAGATCACGAGCACCACGTTCATCGCCCCTGGGGTACGTCGTTCGAGGCGGAAGGGGGGAAGGGGACGGGTACGGGGACGCTCGGCGCACCCTTTGCGCGGGCCTCGTCGACGGCCGCCTTCTCCTGCCTGCGGACCGGGGCTTGAGGGGTACGCCTCCTCATACAGGGGGGTACGCGCGCGCCGGTCGATGCGGTCGGAGGCAGCGTGGCCGAGGACGATCGCGACGCGGGGTCGGATGGTTTCCACGTCGGCCGGCAACGCCCGCCGCAGGCAGAAGCGGGCCGCCCCCGGCGCGTCGGCAACGCCCGCCCACTCGGGCGTGAGGCGCTCAAGCACGTTCTCCGGCACCGTCGTCTGCGGGACGCAGCCGGCTCGGGGCACGGAGGCGGGGGACGGGGGTACACGGGCCTTGTCGCCGCGGGCGTAGAGCACGGGCACGACGGGGACCTCGAACTCGCGAGCGGGGTCGTGTGCGGAGGGCGCCGCCTCGGGGTCCTGCTGCCCGCGGAGCTGCTTCTGGGGGGGTCTGAGCGCTGGCCCGACGGGCGCGGCGGATGGGGAAGGGGGCGGGAGCGCGCCAGCTCGGCCTCCAGGGCGCGGATGCGATCGCGGTCCGCTTCCCGCCCCGCCTTCAGCTGCTGGACGAGCTTCTCCGCCTTCTCTGCAGGGCGGCCCTCGGCGCCCGCTCCGCGGCGAGGATCGGCGCCATCGGGGTGCATTCACCCGCGCGCTCGCGGAGGCGCCGCTCGCCGTCGACGTTGCTGCTCACGGCGCCGCGCAGGCCGGCCGCCTCCGCCTCTACAGCCGCGCGCGCAGCCCGCTGCAGCGAGGTCAGCGGTTTGTAGCGGACACGGCGCCGCGCGGGCCGCACCTCGACATCGAGTTGGCTCTCGAGAGCCTGCAGCTGGCCCCGCAGCGGCGCTGCTTTCGCGAAGACGCGCTTGGCCTCCTCCACGTCCCTCCTTTGCTTCTGCAGCTCCTCCTGCAGCGTCTGCACCTCCTCCTGCAGCCTCGCGTTGTCGCTCTTCGCTTGCTCCAGCGCCTCTCTCAAGCCTATCGGCGGGGCGTAGGGCATCGTGGGCCCCGCCGGGCGCGGAGCGCCTTTCTTCCAGACAGAATGCGGCTGCGGGACGAGATGTGTAGATGCTGGGGCGGGCTGCTGCGGGGCTGGGGCGGGCGCCT
This sequence comes from Cyanophora paradoxa, assembly GCA_004431415.1. Taxonomy (NCBI): domain Eukaryota; class Glaucocystophyceae; order Cyanophorales; family Cyanophoraceae; genus Cyanophora; species Cyanophora paradoxa. The sequence continues at coordinate 98,343 of QPMI01000232.1, read as the reverse complement.
GTCGGGCCATGGAAGGCTGCTCCAGGGCCGGGGCAGGCTGCTCCAGGGCCATGGCAGGCTGTTGCGAGGCGGGGGCAGGGTGCTCCGGGGCGGGGGCAGGCTGCTGCGGAGCCGGGGAGGCAAGCTGCGTGTCCGGAGCGGGCTGCTGCGGGGCCGGGGCGGGCTGCTGCGGGGCCGGGGCGGACTGCTGCGGGGCCGGGGCGGCCAGCTGCGGGTCCGGGGCGGCCGGCTGCGGGGCTGGGGCGGACGGCTGCGAGACGAAAGTGGCGGCGGCGGGCGCACACGGCGCAGGCTCTGCGCTTAAAAGCTGCGTGGGCGTGTCGGGCGCGGGGGCTTCGGACTGCACCGCCCGCTGCGGGACTGGATCCGGAGGGGCCGATCGCTTTGCTGGGAACCCGGGTGGGGCATGCGGCCAAGGCGCGTCCGGGGGCGACGCGGTCTCTACGACCGTTCGAGGGGGGCCGGCGGCGGCTCCCGGATGCGCCCCGGCCGGCACGGGCTCCTCGCCATCGACCACCGCCGCCTCATCCTCGCCCTTCGCGTAGCCTGCTGCCTGCTCTGCCGCCGCTGCCCCTGCAGCCCCGCGCTGTGCCGGGTGCTGTACTGCGGAAGCCACTGGATCGTGCTGCTGCTGCTGCTGCTGCTGCTGCAGCAGCTGCTGCTGCTGTAGTCGACGTTCCGGACCGCCGTGCACGTGTTTTAGCGGCGCTGCACGGACAGGGGTGAGAAGCGAAGGCTGGCGGCAGCATCGCACGGGAACCACCTTGAACTCGAGCCCCGCCTAACGGCGGAAAAGCCGCGTGCTGCAAGCGATCGAGGATGAACTCATCTAGTTGTCCCGAAGGCGGCTGCTCTTGCTGCACCTGTCGGAGCGCCGCAAGCACGTCGTCCTGGTCTTCATGCCTGCAGCGAAGTTCAGCCACGCGCCGCGCTGCACCCGCTGCCGTATTGAAAACGCACTGCAACCGCTGCCACGTTCGCGGACTCAGCCCGAAGCTCATTGCGCTTCCCAGCGCATAGACCAGTTCGACGACGTCGGGCGCGAGCCAGACCCCGACATTGGCGACTTGCACCCATACTCGACCTTCTTCTTGGAATTCTGCGCTCCGATTTCGGCGACGAGGCGGCGATTTCGGTGCGGGCGCACTGTCCGAATTTGAGCTCCATGAATGCCCAGCGGAGATGGTAGAGAAGAAGCCGTTTGGGTTGCGAATGTGCTCCTGCCTCTTCGCGAGTTGGATCACCTTCTGCAAGAACCGAATAGCCTCCTCTGGCTTCCTCGCGCTGCGAGCGAGCTCGAGCTAAATTAACGCTTGTACCCGGCCAGCCAGGGCGATTGAAGCGCGCACGACAGATCCCGGATGTTTGACTTGTCGAGCTTTCCGCACGCCACGTATTCGTATTCTCTCACCAAACATTCGACGCTTTCATCCGCTGGTGTCTCAACTTCATGATCAGAGCCACGGTGCGAAGAGCGTGGAGCCCTGAGCGCGCGAAAGTCTCACGTAAGTCTCTCGTAAGTCCCTGCAGGCGCAGCGACGCAGGCGCAGCGACGCATGCGCGCGCTCTGGCACGCGCGCGCACGAGTTCGCCTGCGCGTCGACGTTGACGACCCCTTGGCCTCGGCCGCGGCCTCTAAAACCTCGTCGCATGGTGACCGTCTGTGCGGCATAGCGCGCCCGACGGTCAGAATCGGCGAGCGCGCGCGTGCACGACACGCGGGCCGGCCATATGCATATGCATGGCCATCCGCATGCAAATGGCCGCTTGGTCTATCGATGTCTAGATCTGCCGACAGCGCGCAGGTCGTTGCCTCATGATCACCTAATGATCTAGATCTCGACTGTAAGGCTGATCTCGTCTGGATCTGCAAGCTGCTGGCGATTACGGACGAGCTCGCGCCAGCGCTGCGACTGCAACCGATCAGCTGTAACTGCTGTAACTGCAACCGATGCGGTCTGGAGTAACTGCGACTAACAGCAACCCTGCATGAGTACTGACCTATCGCCAAATTTCGGTCGAAATTTTACTCGAATATCCCGCAGATATTCTGGCCTAGGCCTCCTACCCGCCTCTTCCAGGGGCCTTTTTCCTTCGCCTGTCCGCCAGGAGCGCGCCTTCTTCCGTGTCGGCAATGTCAAAGCCAGCCGCCAGCTGCAGCTTGAGCTCCGGCGCGGAGCCCGCGGCCGCCGCGGCTTCGACCGCGCCCGCGCCGCATCCCGGGACGGCGACCTTCCAGCGCACCCAGAACTACACGAAGGCCTTCCGCGGCCGCCCTTCGCCCGCGCCCGCCGCGTCCTCGTCGTCGGGCGCCGGCCTCGACGTCGTTCTGGTAATCTTAACGTTCATGATCATGCAGCTTGCGCTTTGTGAGATGACCCCTCGATTAAGCGCCGCCCTGACACCCGACGACGCCGCAGCTCGTGGACGTGTCGGAGCACATGCAGGCCTCCGCCCTCTCCGCCGCGCGCCAGGCCTGTCCTCTCACGCATCCCCCGCGATCGCGACCGCGCCCCCGTCCGGCGGCCGCTCGCGCTAGCTCTCATCCGCTCGATTCTGCGACTCATGATCAGGTGGCGCTGGAGGTGCTGGACCGCCTCCCCGCGGGGCCCGCCGCCCGCGCCGCCCTCCTCCGCTTCGCCGACCACCCCGAGGTCCGCTTGGCTCAGCCACGCTCAGCACCTCAGCTCAGGAGCGCCCCCCCGTCGACCTCCGGGTCTGATCGTGATCGCACCCCAGATCCTGGCGCCCCTCTCGTCCGGCGCCGACGCTGCCCGCGATGCAATCCCCGGTCCGAGACCCCGCGCCCCTTCTTCCCCGGTCCCCGCGCACCGAGATCGAGGGACGCCATTCAAATTCTAGGATAGGTCTACTCCCCCACAGTTTTAGCGTGATCCTGCGAATTTATTCCCTATTTATTCCCTGCACACTTTTTACCTGACGCCGCCGTGGCAGGCGTTGTGGCGGCCCCCGGCGGCGCCCGCGTCGCCGGCGCCCTTCAGAAGGTCGCCGCCGAGGTCTTCGTCTCCAAGGCCTCGCCCCGCAAGCGCCAGGCGCGATCGTCCCGCCTCCCCCTCGAAGACCTCGGAGACCGATCGCGATCGCCTCGCATTCCGAGACTCTGAGACGCTGCCCGCAGGTGTGGGTCATCACCGCTGGCGTCTTTCCGAGCGAGGGGCAGCAGGCGGCCGCGCGGGCGCTCAAGACGGAGGCGCGCGCGCTCGAATGAATTCGCACCGCGTTTCGTTCCTATCCACTCGACTCACGCGCGGGCCCGCAGTACAAGGCCGCTATCTTCGGCGTCGTCTGCGGTTCGAAGAACTCAACTGGGGGCGTGGAGCCGATCGCCTCGGTGCGCTGGCCGGGGAACCGGCGGACCCGCCCCTCGCGACTCCGCCCTGATCATGGGCTCGTGCAGATCGGGCGCGTATACGCGATGGAGGGCCTCGATGAGGCGCTCGCCGCTGCCTTTCCTGAGGCGTCGGACGATGCGGGCGCGGTGGGCGGGGCGCTGCCCGAACGATACGCGCGCGTAACAGGCATCCTCCCCCCCCCCTCCTCCCGCCCCCCCTTCCCCTCTCCCCTCCCCCCCCCCCCTCTTCTCCCCCCAAATCGCCTCCGTGCCTCGCTAATGGCTTCGTAGTTGGCCGCACCTTCACGGGGCGGCCCCAGGTTCGGATCGGACAAGACCTGCACCTTGAGGTCAAGGTGCGGTGACTCACCCCGCTCCCTCCCGGCAAACTCGCGGTATGCAAATTTTGAAGAGGCTGTGCCCCCTTAGGTCGAGAATCTCGGCGTGCAGACGATCCCTGCGAACTCAAAGGCGAACTTTTCACGTACCCCGTACCCCCTTGCCTGAATTCACGTACCCCCGCAGGTCGTTTTCAAGGAGAACGCCTACTTCGGATCCCTCATCGTACCCGTGACGCGAGCGCTGGCCACCGGCGAGGCGGCAATCAGCAAGTGCGCGCTGTTCCGCGCCATTGCGTACCCGTACGCGTGCAAACGACGGCGCGCGCAGGGGCAGCCTCCAGTCGAAGGGGCGCGGCTCGCACGCTGCCCTGCACGAGTACCTCGATCTCCTCCCCGAGGTCTGCCCCTGATTCCTTCTCGTTCCGAGAGGCCGCTGACCCCGGCCGCGCCCCGGCCGCGCATCTCCCGCAGATCGTCGAGTTCGCGCTGGTGAGCGACGCGAACGTGGGGATCCCGACGCAGGACGACGCCGTCTTCCTCGAGTTCCGTGCGCACTTCAAGTTGCATGCAGGCGAGGGGCCGGGGACAATCGTACGCGTGGGCCGCAGAGGACTTCACGGGGGACATCTTCGACTGGGCGCCGCCCTCGGCCCACGTCCCCCGCGCCAACGTCCTCTTCTTCGGGCCCATGGGAAACGGCAAGAGCTCGTGCGCGCCCCCGTACCCCGCCCCCGGCCGGCCCGCGCTGACAGGGCTCCAGCTTCTTCAACTCGGTCTGCACGAGCCTGTGCAGCCAGGTCAGCGCGTCGACGTCGACTTCGACTCCCTTGCTGAATTTCCGTGCAGGTGGTGGCGCCGAGCGTGGTGGGCGGCACGGCGGATCACGTCACCGCCAACTTCTTCCAGTTCCAGCTCGACAGGCGGGCGCGCGGCCGGCTCGGGCGTGCGGCTGCAGCTGACTCGCCGCGGTCGCAGCATCTCGGAGCTCTCACAGCTGAAGTTCGCCGTGTTCGACTCGTGGGGCGTCGACGACGACAACTACGGGGGCGACGAGATGAAGCTCATCCTCCACGGCGCCCTCCCCCTCCTCGTGCGCCCCTCGGCGCTCCTCGCGCGCCGGCGCCGGGGCCCCTCACGCCGCGGGGCGCGCGGGCACCGCCAGTTCGACATGAACGCGACGGTGACGGAGAACCTGGTGCGAGAGAAGACGGGCAGCCCCGTCATCTACTACAGCCCCGCCCGCAAGGTCCGCCCCGCCCCGCCGGCCCTCCAGCCTACTATGTGCACAGCCCCACAATCATCCTGTTCATCGCGTGTACAGGTGCACTCGGTGGTGTTCATCGTGAGCGGGGAGTACGTGGCGGGGGAGGACCTCGAGCGCTTCGCCGCCCTCTACCGCAAGGCCACCATCGAGCTCCGTGCGCGCGCAGCCGAGCGCCGCCCTGCAGCCGGCCCCGCTCGCTCACCGGGCGCCGCCGGCCGCTGGGGCGGCAGGGCGCAAGGCGGTCGTGGCGATCTCGTACATGGACCGCTTCGAGGGGGACGCCGTCCGCGACGACCTCGTCCGCAAGGCGCGCCCGCCCCGCGCTCGCTCGCCGCGGCCCTGCCCCACGGCCTCGCGCTCACTGCAGCCGGGGTCGGCGGCAGGTCAGCGAGGCGCTGCGCATCCCCCGCGCCTCCGTGTACCTCCTCGAGAACTACACCGCCGACAAGGTCCGGGCCCGGCCCGCGGCCCGCCCGGCGCCGACGCGAGGCGGGCTGACGGGCCGGGCCGGGCGGGCGGGGGGGCAGGACAAGTGCTTCCGGATCGACAAGAACGTGTACAGGATCGCGCACGCGGCCCTCCGCGCCGCCTCCGACTTCATCGTCCAGGCGAGTGCCTTCGTCGCCCGCCCTCGAGCTCGCCGGCCCTTGTTGACGACGCGCAGGACGAGATCGCGCCCGTGCCGTGCCCGTACACGCTGGACCCCGCCTACGTGCCGCCGGCCCCGCGGCCGGCCCCCGGGCCCGACGGGCGCGCCGCCCCCGTCGGCAGCCTCGCGGTGGAAAGCCGCGCCGACATCATCGGGCAGCAGTCCAGGTGCCCCCGCTACCCCCCCCCTTCCCCCCCTTCCCCTACGCCCCCCCCTCCCCGCCCTCCCCCCCCCCCTCTCGCGGCCACCGCTACCCCTCTTCCCCCCCCGCCCCCCTTTTCTTCCAAATCTCATTTACTCCGCGCTGAGTGCAATCGCGCCACAGCGCCTCCGTCGCGCGCGTCTGCCCCTTCATGTCGAGGGGGGGGAACTGTCCCGTCGGCTCCTCGTGCCCCTTCATCCACGGTCCGCCTCCCCCCCCCCCCCTCTCCCCCCCTCCCTGCTTTCCCTCCCCCGTTTTGAACGCCGACGCACCCAAATTCAGATCTGAAGTCGCTTCCCTGTCGCCGCTTCTTCGGGCTCCCGGAGGGCCACCCCAACTGGTGCCATCGGAGAGCCGCCGATTGCCGCTTTTCGCACGAAACGTGCTCCCCCGAGGACCGCATCCGCCTCCAGGTTCCCCCCCCCCCCCCCCCCCCGCCCCGACAGTCCATCCCGCACTCCGGTCCGGTCCGACTCGGCCGCAGCACGAGGCGCGGAGTCAGGGTTGGCACATCATTCGGCCGGCACCGGCGCAAGCCGGCTGGGGCTCTGGCGGGCGGGGCCGCGGGCGGGGCCGCGGCGGCGCCCGTGGGCGCGGTCAGTGATTTTGTGGCATAGTTTGATATGCGCCGTCGTGTTTCTAATGTAAGCACGGGTACATGCACGGCACAGCTGCAGCGTCCTGGTGGGCCGCGCCCTCGCAGTTCGAATGGGACCCCGAGCCCGAGCCTTCGGAGTGGCCTGCCCCGGCCTTCCCCGCGGCGCCGGCTCCCGCCTCGCCTGCCCCCGGCGCCAGCGCCCCCCGCGGGCAGCTGCCGCGGGACTCTTCGCGATCGCAACCACCGCCCGACTTCCTTTGCCCCATCTTGCACGAAGTGATGGAGGGTGCGCATGCGCGCAGGCGCAGGTGCACCGCGCCGTGCTCTCGCATCTGCTGAAGCGAGCACGTGGCGCGCGCGCGCGCAGACCCGGTGACTCTCAACGACGGGACGGGCATGAGCTACGAGCGGAGGGCCCTGCAGCGCTGGCTCAACGACAACCAAACCTCGCCCATCACGCGCCGCCGCATCGTGCGCCGCCCTCCCGGAGTCCATTAATATTCGACGGTCGCCAACATTGACCTTGGGGCAGCCGCTGCCCGGGCCCGTGCTGACTCCCAACCAGTCCCTCGCCGCCGCCATCGCACAATGGAGGCTCAATCTTCAGTACTAGTACTAGTACTAGACAGTAGAGAGTAGTAGAGTAGTAGAGTAGTAGGGTCCTTGTCGTGCTGGTTTGGCGAGCTCTCGATCTTGCCCCTCGCGGCGGCGCCGGGCGATTGCGGGGTATCAGGGTCCCGCGGGCCGCGGGCCGGGGCCAGGGCCCGCCCCCAGCAGGCGCGGCTCCACCGCCCGCTTCGTCGTCTCGACTGCGCAGCGGGGCCGCCTCAGCGGGGCGGGGAAGAGGGGCGGAGCCGGCGCACATGCGGTGAAGAAGACCGAGCCGCCGAGCCCGATCACTGCGCAAGGGCGATTCAGGGCGAGTCAGGGCGGGGCGGTGCGGGGCGGTGCGGGGCGGGGCGGGGCGGACTGGTCATGCGGGGCAGGACGCCGCGGAGGAAGGCCCTCGGGCCCTCCTCCCTCAGGATGCTCCGGCACGCGTCCGCCACCCCTGCCTCAGGGTTGGCGGCCCGCCCGGGGCAGGAGGCGGAGGGGGGCGGGCGAGGGGGGTACCGGCGTAGCGCCGGGCGCCCTCGCCCTGCGTCATGATCCGGGTCTTCCTGCGGGGCAGAAGGTTTCCGGAACCGCCGGGCTACCGGAGGAGAGAACGGCGCTCACACGACGTCTGCGGCGCGGGGTACGCCGGTAAGAGCGGCTCGCCGGAGGTACGGGGCAGGGCGGGCCCCGGGCACACCGAGGGGATTCGTGAGGCCAGCGGAGATGGCGCCGGCCGTCATCCCTGTACCCCCGGCTGGGGTGAGCTGGGGGTACAGGAGCAGCCGGGGGTACAGGAATGCATCGTACCGACGAAGACGATCTCATGGGGGTGGAGAGGGCGGCCCCCCGCCGCGCGGCCCGCGACGTCCTTGATCTGTTCGTACCTGCGCGCGGGTGAGCCGGGGGTACGGCGTTTGGCAGTCCGGCAAGGACGTGGGGGAGAGCCTCGGCGCACATCGGAAACTGGATGCAGTCGACTGCGGGGCCGTCGGGGTCAAAAAGGGGTACCCCGGGCGGGCTACTGCCGGGGTACGCGCACACGGAATCTCGCGGGCGATGAGCGACCCGTAGCCCGCGAAGAGCCCGCGGAGGCCGCGACTCCTGCACGGACGGCCGCGTCACGTGGGGGCGTGGGAGGAGCTGCAGGCCCTTCCGAAGACGCTGTACCCCACCTGTAGATGGCGCCGGCGGCCTCGAGGCCGGTGCTGTAGGCTCCCGTTTGCATGTTCTGCTTCACCAGCTCGAACGGCGTCCTGTGGGGGCGCCGGTAAGCAGCGCGCGGAGGCCCGAGGCGCGCGCGGGCGGGGGGGCGGGCGGGCGCGGGGCACCGGAGGCCGGCAGCGAAGACGGTGGCGACGGCGGCGGCCACGACCTGCCCGGCGGCCGGCGGCACCGATCCCGCCAGCGCCGCCTTCGTCCCGTCGTACGCCGCTGTGAGGGGTAGCGAGCTCAGGCGGCGGCGGCGCGCGCGGGCCGGGCCGGGCGCTGCGGCGCGCACTGAAGAAGCTCGCGCCGGCCGGGGCGGCCTGCACTCGTACGGCGGCCCGAAGCATGGGGTCAGAGGCCGGAGGCGAGGAGAGGGGCGGGGGCGGACGGCGAGGAGGGCGGGCCCGACGCCGCGGTAGAGGCCGCGCAGGTTGACGAGCCCGCGCACGTCCCGCGCCTGCAGCCGCGTCTTCACCGTGTCGATCGGGTACATCACCAGCTGCGCGCGCGCCCCGAGAGCCGTCAGGCCAGCGTTCGCTCCGCCCCGGGCCGGGCCGCCGCGGGGCGCACGTCGACCGTGAAGCCAGCCGCGGCGCCGCTGCGGGCGGCGGCCCGGTGAGCCAGGCGCCGAGAGGGCGCGCCCGCCGCGCTGCGCACCTGATGGCGCTGACGGCGACTTCCCTGCGCGCACCCGGGAGCCGGCAGGGCCCATCTTAAGGTGGCAGCAGGCGCAGCTCAAGCGCAGCGCGCACCGCCAACCGTGCGCCTGGCCGCTGCCCGATCCGCTCGCGATATCCGCCTCTTCCTCCTCAAGCAGCACCCCCTCTGCGGCGCGCGCTCCCGTGAGCGTGAGCCGCGCCACATGCGCAGCATCGATGAGCGGGCCGCGCTCGCCCTCTTCGATGGAGGCGACCAGAAGCGGCCGCCTGCTCGCCATGATCCGCGCCCTTCGCGCGTGCGATCGCCGCCGCGCTGGGCTCGGGAGAGCGCTGGCGGCCAGCGTTCGTCTGGGAAGCCGCGGGCGGATCGGCGCCGCTACGGCGGAGTGTGCTAGCAGCAACGGCGCGCCGCTGGCCTCGAAGGCCCGCATCCGCTGGCAGACGTAGCCGACGAATTTGTTTTCCTGCCGGGTACGGGATTCGCCGCTGCTACCTCGGATCTCCTCGCGCAATGTCGAAGGCTATGGTGCGAAGAATCGCTGGAATCGATGCGGCGCCCCAGAGGACCAGAGCTCACGTACGCGCGGCAGGAATCGACAGGCTGCTGACTGCAGCTGCGCCGAGTTCGATGGATGCGCATGTGAGGCAGGTGGCAGATCTGTTTCCATCTGCTCGTGTGGACGACATCAGGGCCCTGCTCTTGTATGCCTCTGCCGCAACTAGCTACGCGGTTCTCACTCGTCGGCGAGCAGAGCGTTCGAAGAGGAATGCATTCCGTTTTCGAAGGTGCTCGAATATCTCCGGGCGAACCCCGATGCGATCTCAGGTCAGCACGCGCCTTGCTGGCGCTGCCCCAGCTGCAACTCGGACGCGATCCGATTGCCGCGTCGCCTGCGCAGGCCTGATCCCGCTAAGGGTGGAAGGTCCTTGTTCGAATAGGCAGTGCGCTGCGGGCCGGGGCGGCGCGGCTGTGCCCATGAAGGCGGGCCCGGTGTGCCCCCAGTGTCACTCGCCAGCCGTTGAGTACGCCGATCCCTCGTTCGAGCTCGTGTCGCTGGACCAGCTCCGGTCCGCGCGGCCGGCCGGCGCCTGCTTCGCCTGCGGCTTCGAGGGCGCCCTCTCTCTGGGCGCTGAGTGCGCCTCGTGCCGCGCGCCCGCGCCCGACCTCCGCCATCTCCGCGTCGCCGCCCCCGAGGCCCCCAGCCCGCTGCAGGTCAAGCCCCTACCCCGGCGTGCTCTGTGGCGCACGCCTCACTCCGACTCGCGCAGAGCGTCGCACCGCCGCCGCCGGCGCAGCCCGGCGCCTCCTCCTCGTCGGCCCCGCCTGCGCGGCCGGGGCAGCCTGGGCCGGGCCACGGGCCTGCTCCCCGGCCCGTGTACGAGTTCTGCTCGTCGCTCTCGCACGTCGTCGCCGACCTCTTCCGCGAGGCCCTCGCCCGCTGGGCCCCCTGTGCGCCCCGCGCCGCCGGCCGCCGCCCCGCGCCCCGCCCCGCCCCCCCGACGCCGGGCGGCACGCAGGATGGGCCAGCAGCCGACGGAGGACGAGCTGCGGGACCCGACGCGGATGCGGCAGAAGCTGCTCAGCGTCTTCGACCACCCCGCCTTCGTTCGCGAGTGGCGCTTCGGCGCCGCCGGCCTCTACCCCGACATCCGTGCGCCCCCCTATCCCCCTTTCCCCCTCCCCGCCCCCACCTTGCGCGGCGGCCCGGCCGACGGGGGCGGGGCAGCGGCGCTGCGGGCGGAGGTGATGCGGGCGCTGGTGCCGCGGCACGTGCTGGCGCACCACGTCGACCTCGGCCGCGACGTCGCCCCCGCCCCGGGCCAGCTCCTCTCCGCCGCCGCCGGCCTCCGCCCCCTCGCCCGCGCCCTCCTCCCCGACGGCGAGCCCCTCCGCCGCCTCGACGCCGCCATCGCCGAGCACGTCGCCGCCGCCGTCCGCCTCCCCGAGCCCCCCGGCGCCCCCTCCGACCCCTTCCTCTCCGTCGACGCCGAGACGTACGAGCGCCGCAGGCGCTTCCGCAACAACGGCCTCCTCTAGCTCTTCTTTCGATCCCGCGGCCGCTCCGAATTCAGCGCTAGCTCGCGAATTCGAAGCTGTACACCGCCTGCGGGCCCTGGTGCCGCGACGGTCCGTGCTTTCTTTCCTTTCGCTCTCTTTTACGTGGCTGACGACGACGGCCGGCGGCGCCGGCGGGCGCAGCGCTGACCGCAATGGCGGCGTGCACATCGGACTAGCTTCGTCCGCTCTATTCTGAATGTAGAGCATATGCATTGGCAATGTTCATGTTCGAGCTGCAATGTAAACGCGCGACAATAGGAACGAGTTCAACAGCTGCAGCTCGGGGATCCGGATCCGGAAGGCCTAGGGAGGCCTGGGAGGCCTCATGAGGTTCGGTCGTGTTGCGAGGTTCATGGCCTTGAAGGCCTTGATCATGAAGCCTTGAAGTTGAAGGTCCGCATCCACTAGCAGCCAACGCCGCCTGCGCAGCCGACGCAGTTTTTCTCCTGCCGGGTACGGTATTCGTCACGCCGCGCTTTCCTCGCTCTGCCGCGATGTCGAAGGTTATGGTGCGCCCGAGCGCGTGTGAGCGCATGCGATGATGATGACGTACGTTCTCTGCAGGAATCGCTTCGCCTCTTGCACAAGGGCGAAAAGCGGGCGGTCGAAGCGCTCGACGTGCGCAAGCCCTGGAGCGCCCAAACGCCTCGCCGGCGACTTGCATGCGCAGGCAAACCGCCTGGAGATGCAGGCGCTGCCCACTGAGGCGCTGCGCCTGCTTCTTCTGGTGCGCGTTCGAAGGGGCGTCGCTGCGGCGCCATGCTGACTTCGCTCCGGCAGCTGAATGACATTGTGGGCAAGGTGCAAGCGCTCGCGCCTTTCCCCGTCGCCCGCAAAGCGCGCCGTCTCGATCGTTCGACACCGCTGAGCGCCCGGCCCGCGCGCCTGCGCGCGCTCTCCCGTTGCTGACGCCGTGCTGCTACCATATCAGTCGGATCGCATAAATGGTGCGCATGTCGGCGAAAGCTGCGTCGTGCCGGCGCCTGCCATATCTCATCTAATTATAATCCGCAACTTAGACTTTCCTGCGCTCATGCGACGCTCCCTGCTCGAGACCAACAAGCTCCTGATGGTCGCAAATCGAGGGATCTACAGGACCGAGGAGGCGCGAATCCGAAAGGGCCGGCGGCGCGTGCCCGCTCGCCCCGCTGAGTTCGCTTCCGGCGCAGGCGCTCGTGACGATGCGGGCGCGTATGGATCGCATGCTGGACCTCTTGGAGAGCGGCATCGTGCGCCCGCGCCTCCGATGTTTCGATCCGTGAATTTGATCCGCGCCTTGGATCTTCACCGACCGCCTGCATGCGCAGACCGCCGCCGTGTTCGTCGCCATCAGCTTCCTCATGATCGCGAACACGGTGGGCCGGCTTGCCCGCTCCTTTTTCCGTCCTCCGGATCCCCCGCACGCTCGCATCGCAGTTCGCCGGCTTTTGATTTCTTTCCCGCAGCGCTCGACGGCGCTGCGCTGGCTGGTCGAGGGCGGCCTCTTCGCCGCCGTCATCGGGCTCCTCTGGTACGCATGCGCCCCCGACCGATCGGAGCCGTCTCAGCGCAGCCGCTGCTTCTGCTCCTGCCAATTGCGGCCTGCTCTCCTCTCACCGCCGGCCGGGGCAGGGTGAAGCGGGTTTCCCTGCTCGGCCAGGAGTACGGCGGCAAGCTGGAGCGGGTCATGTACGCCGCCCGGGACCAGGTGCGACCCCTCTAGATGTCAGCCGCTCGGCTGTAGCTCAGCCGCTCGGCTGTAGCTCTCAATCTTCAGCCGAGAGGGGCCTTTGATACCGGCCCTCGCGGCGGCGCAGGTCGAGGCGTACGCCAACGTCGGCCGGACGGGGCGGGCGGCGCCGAGCCACCCCGCGCAGGCTCCGGCCGCCGCCCCGGTGCCCGCGGCCGCCGCGCCGCGGCCCAAGCCCTTCCGCATCGAGCACGAGGCGCGCCGGCCGCATGCGCGACCAGCGCCGCGCAAGCACCCTTCTCGGTCTGATCGTCTCCACCGGCGCCCCGCAGGTCCGCCTGGCGCCGGGCCCGGCGGCGCGCCCCGTCGCCGCCGTGTCGCTCGCGCCCGTCCCGCCGGCGGCCGTCGCGGAGCCGGCTCCGGCCCCGCTCGCGGCCGCCCCCGCCCGGCCGCCATCGTCGCCCCGCCCCGGTCGCCGTCGTCGCCCCCGCGCCCGCCCCCGCGCCCGTGCATGTGGGGCCCCTGCGGCGCCGGCGCCGGGCGAGCCGGGCCCGCGCCCGTCGTCGGCGCCGGCGCCCGGGGAGCGCGAGGGCGACCGCGAGGGCGCTGTCTCCGCCTGGAAGCGCGGCGTCTGGCAGGTGCCTCGGCCCCGCGCCCCGCCCCGCGCCCCGGGCCCCCCGACCCTGACCCTAAGCGCGCGCGCGCATGCGCAGGCGCCCTCGACACCGGCCGAGTTCCTCATGCACGGCGGCCGCCTGCCATCCCCGTAGGGCCCCAGCCGACCACGATCATCCACGCAGAGGCGATCCAGCCCGGCGCCGCCTTCCCGCCACGTTGATCGGATTGGCCGTACTACGGTAGTCGCTTATTCTGCGTGAATGCCTGTACATGTACTATATTGCTGTTCTTAGAATTGTGAAGAGGCCGCTGAGCGCTAGCGGCGCAAAGGTTCTGAAATAAATCTCGGAAAGGCCCGAGTTCGAGTTCGAGTACGTATTCGAACCTATGTGAGCGTCAGTGTAGCATAGGGCAGTGTATGGCTGCCAAATAAAGGCAGCCTTGCTTACGCACATATGTACAAGGGGCGCACTTACAAGTTATAAGTGCGCCCCTGGGGTACAAGCCTCAGTCTTGCTTCGCAGCCAAGGCCTCTAAGCTGAGGTCATGGCTCGCTCGCGGAGGAGCCCATCGTGGGCCCCTCTGTTCGTAGTCGTCTTGACCATCATTCTGCTCGTCGCCTGTGCCGAGGCGGCGCAGAAACGCAAGTCAACGGCCACTGGTGCGCGCAAGTCGGCCAAACCCAAGACGGCGACGACCCCCGCGCCCAGGCCCGGAGGTCGTCATCTCGTCTTCAAGCTCCGGCCAACGACAGTGCGGAGGAGGAGCAGCCTGCACCTCCGCCGACGCGATCTCGCAAAGGCAAGGAGAAAGCCGTGTCGCCGGATCCGGACCAGCAGCAGTCCGACCCAGAAGATGAACCTGAGGACGACGTTGCCGTTAGACTGGCACAGCGTGAGCAGTTCGGTGGCGCCTACGACGAGGAAGAGCAAGTGGCTGCGCGCAACTTTCCGAACTTGGCGCAAGTGGATCCGGGCGCGGCTGGCCCGTCAACCGGCTTCACCCGTCACCTTCAAGGCCCTTATGCTGTACCCGCTGGCAACTCGACTGCCCCAACGTCGACCAAACCGGCAGCGGGTGCGCTTCCGCCAGCGTGGGCTGAGCTACTTCAGCGTGGGATAGATAGCGCGGTCATCAAGCTTCAAGAGCAGCAGCAGCAGCAGCTCGGCGAGCAGCAGAAAGACAACCATGAGGCTATGCAGCTCAAAAACCCGTGGCTTCGTGAGCTTGCCCTGCAGCTATCGCAGCTTAAGTTTCAGCTCAAGAGATGCTCTTCGTGCACTGCGTGCTACGATCACGTAAAGCAGAGCCTCAAAATCCTCGACGAGCTCCGGAAGCGGATCGACATTCGCGACAAGGGCGGCGACAAGCTTGCCGAGCGGCTGGCAGGTGTGCCAGAGGAGTATCGGGGCACGGCTGCGGCGCTGGCGCACGCGCTCAACATTGCTGGCCCGGAGGCCGCCGGCGGGCGCCCGTATGTGCAGCACGCCAACCCGCGGCCCCAGCACCAGGGCCGCGATCGCCCGCCGTCGCAGCGCAACAGCGGGATGTGTTTCCGCTGCAACAAGCCCGGGCATGTCGTGAAGGATTGCCCGAACGAGCCGCGCCCCGGCTGGCGCGACCCCCCAAGTAGACGTGCGCGCCCTTGTGTGGACGCGCAGTTTTCGTTTCGCATTTCGCTAGATACTAGTGTTTCGGTGTGTTCTTGCAAGCATAAGTATTGCTAGCATATGCAAGTGCAGTCTTCAGAAGATCTAGAGTGTGCGTGTATGCTTCCCTAAACATGCAATACATGTATTATGCTTCCATTTCATGTGATGGTGTACATGTGGCCGGGTGCGGCATTGTGGCCGGGTGCGGCATAGTCATTACCAGCCGTGGTGGCGCCGGCATGCTGTGGCTTTATGCATTGGTCCTGTGTGCATTTGCATGTGTTAACACTGTGAAGTGTGACTGTGATTGTAGTCTACTTTTCTTTTCAATGCTAGTGGCATATATTGCCGTCTGGATGACTCCAACCTGGCAGAGCCCCAGCTGACTCCCGGCAACTGACCTGTTTCCAGCACAGGTCAGGAGTGCTGCTGGCTGTCGAGCTCCTGGCCCCCTCCGGCCTTCCCGTGTGTCGCTATCGCATACTGGGCGCTCTGAAATTAACCTAGTGCATTTTGCAGGTGAGGAGTACACAAGGGTACGAAGATTCCATGATGCCAACTGTTCCCGCTGATATCGCAGGTTGGCGCATTCATCCAGAAAGTCCATGCCTGTGCAAATGTGTTGTGGCACTGTGGGTGCATTGTGGCACTGTGTGTGCATGTGAGCTCAAGACTTGAACCAACAAGCACATTGACACGCTCACTCTTATATTCTTCATGACAAGACATGTTGTGCTTAGCTTGCTGTAAGCAAGGCTGCCGTGGCAGCCATACTCGAACCTATGTGAGCGTCAGCGTAGCATAGGGCAGTGTATGGCTGCCAAATAAAGGCAGCCTTGCTTACGCACATATGTACAAGGGGCGCACTTACAAGTTATAAGTGCGCCCCTGGGGTACAAGCCTCAGTCTTGCTTCGCAGCCAAGGCCTCTAAGCTTCTTCCCGTTCGCGTGTCACCATCTTCAAGCCAGCGGCTGCATGGACCATCAGCTGTAGCAGTGCTAGATGGGCACCGCGATAATTGGGCATGTCTGCCAATGCAAGGCCTCACCTCACTTTGCAGGAGGCTTTGTTGCATCCTGCATTCAAGCTGCAGTCCAACAGTGGAGAGCGATTGGAGCCAATGATGTCGTGCTCAACTGGATCTTGCGTGGTTTCCCTTTGTCAGGAGCGAGGCGGCTGCCAGCAGAGCGCCGGGCCAACCACAAGTCTGCGGCTGTGGACCATCAGGACTTTGTGAGAACCGAAATTCAGAAGCTTTTGCGCACGGGAGCGATCAGAGAAGTTGAAGAAGCTCAAGTGAACATTGTCTGCTCACTGTCCGTGGTGCCCAAGAAGACTGGATCCAAGTTGCGGCTCATCTGGGATGGCCGGCCTACCAATAAAGGCCTTCCGGACATCCCCTTCAAGTATGAGACTCTTGAGCATGTTGCAGCCATGCTGCGCCAAGGCTGGTACATGTTCACTATTGACCTTGAATCTGGATACCACCACGTGCCAGTCTCACCGCAAGACTGGCGGAACATGGGCTTTGAGTTTGACAGCAAATTCTATGTGTACACAGTTTTGCCCTTCGGCCTCAAGCACTCACCGTTTGCATTCGTCAAGATCATGCGACAAGTGGTCAACTACTTCCGCCGCTTTGGCATCTTCGTGGTGAACTATGTTGACGACTGGTGGTTTGCTGCTCCAACCTACGAGAAGGCCTGTGAATTGCGGGATTTCGTCCTCAAAACATTTGCTGCCCTCAAGCTTGTGGTCAACAGCAAATCTGAGCTCACCCCAGCACAGTCGGTGGCTTTCTTGGGCTTCATAGTGGACTCCGC
The DNA here is from genome assembly GCA_004431415.1 of Cyanophora paradoxa. Lineage (NCBI taxonomy): Eukaryota > Glaucocystophyceae > Cyanophorales > Cyanophoraceae > Cyanophora > Cyanophora paradoxa. Next base: position 81,653 of record QPMI01000232.1, on the reverse strand, counting down.
CCGCATGTTGTTTGAAGTACCCCAAGACAAGCTTGGTCGTCTGCTTGCTTTGATCAAAGGGCTTCTGAAGAAAAAGAAATCAGCATCTGCACGTGAAATGGCCAAGGTCGCCGGCACCCTTGTGTCCATGGCACGGGGCTTGGCTCCAGCTCGCATCAAGACCAGGTCCCTCTTTCGATACATCAATGTCGTGGCAAGAGAATGGCATTGGAATCATCCAGTGGAGCTCACCAATGAGACTCGTCGGGAACTTGAGTGGTGGCTGGCCAACATCCACCGATACAATGGCCGCTGCCCTATTCGGCCTGAAAGGCTCTTTGTGTTGACTACGGATGCAAGCCATGTTGGTGCAGGAGCCTGGATCACTACCCGAATTGGTGATGCTCAACCTGTGGCTTGGGAGCTTGAGCCTGCCCCATTCCAGTGCCTGTGGAACCAAGAAGAAGCTCAGCAAATTTCGTCGTGGCGCGAGTTAATGGCAGTGCTTCGCGCTATGCAGCACTATCAAGGTTTATTGCGCAATCAGAACATCTTAGTTCGCTCGAACAACACAGTGACTGTGGCCTACATCAACAATGGTGGCGGAAGACATGAATACCTTTGCCGAGTTGCAGCAGCAATTTGGGATATTGCTCTGCTCAATTGCATCAGCATTGAAGCAGAACACATTCCTGGTGTTGACAATGAGTGGTCCGATGCTTTGAGTCGCTACTTTTACCCCGCCGACTACTCTTTGAAACCTGGGTATTTTGCCATGGTCAGTCGGACATTTGGACCTTTTGATATTGATCGTATGGCCTCATCAGCCAACACTCACCTAAATCGATACTTTTCCATTGATTTGAATGATCGACATGCTGAAGGATATGATTGCTTTACAGCAACCTGGCGTGGTGCTCGTAATTACGTCTTTCCGGACCCAAATGTCCTCTTGCACCTTGTGTCACATGTCCGCCAGTGTAGGGCCTCGGCAGTTTTTATTGTCCCTCAGTGGCCCTCAGCTCCATGGTGGCCACAGTTGCAGCTTGCCTTGCGTGCACCTGCAATGGTGCTTGGCCCAGCATATGACGTGTGCTATCGCGGGCCTCGCTCGGCACAGTTACCTTCCTGGATTCTTGTTGCTCTTTATGTGTCGTGGGAGTAGATTGAAGGCTCTTGCTGCAGAATTCAACTCCTGCTCATCTCTGCTCAGCTTACTTTGTCCAGCAACAGGGATAGAAAGCTTGAGTGGGGGCTTTAAAAAGAAGAAGAAGAAATGTAGTCTGACATACCCTTGACTCTGGTGATGCAGGTGCTCGTATGGCTGATCTGCTCAACCGGGTCACTTTCTACAGAACAAACTCTGTGAGCGAGCGAACCCAAAGCCTCTACGCCCGCTGGGTCGTCCTCTATGAAGGCCATTGCGCGGTTCACTGCATTCCAGCCTGGCCACCAACAGCTTCTGGCGTCGCAACACTGCTGGTGGCTCTTGCTGATGAAGAGTACGGTCTCTCAGCAATTGACCAGTGTCACTCTGCTCTGCTACATCAGACAAGGCAGAGGATGTTGCCTACTACTGCATTTGCTCACCCCCTTGTGCTGCAAACATTGCAAGGAATCGCCCGACTTTGTGGAAAACCAGCAAAGCAATCTGCATTGGTCACGTCCGTCCACCTGGAGGCGATTGCTCGTACCTACGCTCGTTCCCCTCAAACAAGCTCCTTCGCGCCCTTGTGATGTTGCTTACCGGTTTCTTTGGCCTGTTGCGGCGTGGCGAAATCGTGGCACTCCGGCGGCAAGATGTGTCCATCCGCGCGGATCGCGTCGTGCTCTTCATTGCCGGTTCCAAGACCGATCGTCGTCGCCAAGGCGCGCAAGTTGTCTTGGGCGCCGTCCCAGAGTCGGTCATCTGTCCGGTGTTCTGGTTTCGAACCTACTTGCGGACTCTAGCGCTCGCGGATCCGGGCGCACCTCTTTTTGGGCAGCTTCGGACGCAGCTCGTTCTCTGTCAGCTCAGACCGTGGCCTATGTTCTCCGGTTCGCATTTGACGCGGCGGGCTTGGACGCCACTGGTATCACACCTCATGGCTTGCGTCGCGGTGGAGCTACTGCTCTGGCTGCTGCGGGCGTGCCTGAAGAGCTTGTTCAAGCGGTTGGTCGCTGGTCTTTGTTGTCAGCGGTCTACCGACGCTATATCGATTCTGCTGAGCGCCCGCCCTTGGCTGCGCTCATGGCTAGGCCTGGTGCTCGTTACGCTGGCCCGTCAGCTTCGCTGCAGTCATGTCGGCAGCAAGTCGCGCGTACTCGGCGCAGTAGTTGATTGTCTAGTCTTAGAGTCTTGCTTCGCAGTTGTGCGCCTTTGCTGTGCTGTCGGCGCTTGTCTCCCTCGCTCACAAGCGAGGGCAAGCTGTGTAACTTGCTGAGCGGCTTGTTCCCTAGCCGCTCGAGCGGCTTTGCTTAGCCGCTTTCAATGTGTGTTAGCAATGCCCATTGTTTACTATGCCTTCAGTCATCTTTAAGCCATTGTTAGTGCCAACCATTGATATCTTTTGATGAATAATTGATCAACAATTGATCACTAATGTTCAATCATTCTACGTCCGCAAGACTCACTCTGCAGCGTGCGCTAGCTGATGTCCTCGAGCGCAGTTGCAGCTTGCCCTTCTTGTGAGCGAGCGAGTCATGATCTTAGCTTCGCGGCTTTGGCAAGCGCGAATCTAGACCTTCACTTCATGACAAGACATGTTGTGCTTAGCTTGCTGTAAGCAAGGCTGCCGTGGCAGCCATACACGTATACTAGGAAGTGGGCCGGACGCGGAGATGGATGCGCAAAAAAATTAAAAGATTCTTGGGATCCGGATATCGATAGGATCCATTTGATCCGGACCCATGTGTATGTGCATGCGTGCGCAGGCTCGCGATGGTCTCGGCGAGCTCGGCAACTGCGCAGACGTACAAGTTCAGCGCGCAATATGCGCCTCGAGCTCGGGGCCTCGACGTGCCGCGGTGATTGGGGGCAGCTGCAGCTTTAGTTATATCAGAGTCAATGATTTCAAGAGTCTGATAGTTTCAAAACCCCAAATAATCTGGAATCGACTAAAGGATGCTTGAAATAATAACCTGGACAACCGAGTCAACTAAGCAAGCGGCGAAAATAATCTGGACGACGAGTCCACTAAGCGGGCCGCGAACGCAGGCCACGCATATTTTATACGACGCAGAAGAAAGGCATGCTCTGCAAATACTACGGCAGAGCGGCTCAGCGGCTGGCGCCCCGAAGCAGAGGGCGCCAGGCAGCGCTCGCCCTAAATTCGAACTCGGGACACTCGAAAAGGGAGAAATCGGCGTTAAGAGAGCCCTATTCTGGCCCGAGGCACTCTGAATGAAAGGGAGGCGGCGGGGCGGGGGGCTCAGGGGGCGGGGCCGTCGACGGAGCGGGAGTCGGGCCCCTCGCTGGCGGCGCCGGCGAGGCCCTCGGGCGCGCCGAAGGCCGGGGCGCCGGCCTGCACGCGCCGCGCCCACGCCGCCGGGGCGACGAGCCCGACCCGCTCGAGGGCGGCGCAGGCGGCGGCGAGGGGCGGCTCGCGCCGCGGGCCGCCGCGCGGCTCGAGCGAGGCGAGGCAGACGCGGAGCATTGCCGCGTCCATCGCGCAGCCGTGGCGCTCGGCGGCGCGGAGGCCGCCCCGCCACGCCCGCGCCGCCGCCCCCGGCGGCCCCGCCAGAGCAGGGCCCGCCCCTGGAAAAGGGCGAGGGCGGCGGGGCCGTGGGCCACCGCGCGGGCCGCCTTCTCGAGGGCGGCGAGGGCGCGGCGGACGAGGTCGGGGCCCGGGACGGGCCGGCGCAGCGAGCCGGAGTCGCCGGCCTCGGCGAGGGCCAGGGCCGCGTGCGCCAGGTCACGTACGTGAAAGAGCGCGTAGTCCGGCAGCGACTCCTGCGAGGCGCCCGTCAGGCCGCGCCAATGATAAGAAAGGGCCCCGGCGGGGCTCGAACCCGGGTCTCGAGGAGGCGGAGCCCCTCCTCGACGAGCTCGAGGGCGCGCTCGGCGTCCCCCGCCTCCAGACTCGCCCGCGCCGCCGGGCCGGCCAGCATCTGCCCCGCCCCGCCCTCAGAAAATAAAGGGGAGGAGAAGGAGAAAGAGGGGACCTGGATGACGGCGTCGGAGGCGTGCGAGTCCTCGCCGTGGAAGTTCGCCTGCGGGTCGAGAGGCGCCGGCTCGTCGCCGGCGGCAGCGGCAGCTCCGCGTCCGCCGCCGAGCCCCGCCGCCGGTGCGTCGCCGGCGCGCCCCGTCCAGCGACTGCCGCCGCGAGGGCGCCCCCGCCGGCCACCCGAGGCCGTCCCCAGCGAGGGCCGCCGGTGCCGCGGCTCGGGGACCCTGAAGAGGCGCCGCACCGACGGGTAGTGCGCGATCGCCGCGTCCAGCAGCGCGCCGGCCTCCTCCGCCGCGCCCCGCAGCAGCAGCAGGGCGACGCGGGTCGGGAGGGAGAGGTACTCGGGGCCGCCGTCTCGCCGTGCCGCGCGCGGAGGCCGGCGAGCGCCTCGGCGAAGGACCCGAGGGTCGCCTCGAGGCAGTTGGGCTCGAGGAGGCCCGTCACGGTCGCCACGGCGCCGTACGTCTCGAGGCCAACGACGAGCGTCGCGTCGCCCTCCTCGCCCCCCTCGAGCTCCCCCGCCCGCGCTCGGCGGCGGCGGCGGCGCGCGCGAGGAGGCCCCGGACGTGGTACGAGGCGGCGAGGGCGAGGGCGCAGCGGGCGGGGCGCGCGGCGGCGCCCTCGTCCAGGCGCCGCTCGACGAAGGCGGCGTGCTCCTCGCTGCGGCGGAAGCGCCCGAGGCGCGCGCAGACGCCGGCCCCGTACGCCATCGCCAGCGGCAGGTCCACGTGCGCCTCCCGGGGGCCGGCCCCGAGGCGGGGGCCGGGGCGGGAGGGGCGGCGGGGGCGGCGGGCGGCGCGGCGAGGTGGGCGTTGACGGCGGCGAGGGCGGCGAGGTTGGCGAGGGGCACGTCGGAGAGGAGCAGGGCGACCTCGGAGAGGCCCAGCAGCGCCAGCACCGCCACCGTCCCCTCCCCCAGCGCCGGGCCCGGCGGCTGCGGCACCGGCACCGGCGGCGGCGCGGCGCCGGCGGAGGAGCTGCGCGCGGCGACGACGCCGACGATGGAGGGGTCGCGGGAGCCGACGCGGGCGTGCGAGGGCGGGGGCCCGCCCAGCGCGAGCAGCGACGGGTTCGTCACGATGGCCGGCAGCGAGGGCACCGTCGCCTCCGACTCGGCCTGCGCGCGAGGCCCCCGCCCGGTCAGGCGCCCCCGCGGCGCCGCGAATCTTCTGGCAAAGCTGACCGTGAACGAGAGGACGCCGCTGCGGGCCGGGGTCTCGTCGGCGGCGGCCGACACGGCCTGCTCCGCGGGGGGCCGGAAGTAGGCCGACGAGCCCGGGTGGCCGGGGCGCGGCTCCGGGGTGGGCACGTTGAGGGACGGGGGCGGCAGGGCCGGTTGGGAGGCCCGCGCCAGCGAGCCGGTGCGCCAGAGGCGCCAGGACTCGGCGAGGAGGCCGCGGCGGAGGGCGAGCGAGAGGGCGAGGCCGCGGGCCGGGAGGACGACGCCCAGGACGGAGACGGAGCGGCGGTAGGCGGCGGCGGCGCGGCCGTACTCGCCCGGTCCCGGTACGCCTCGCCCAGGCACCGCAGGGCGTCGGCGGCCGCGACGCGCAGCTGCGCGGGGCCCGGCGCCGTGCGCGCCTGCGCCGCCGCCCGCTCGCCGGCCTCCGTGCGCCCCGAGGGCGCCGTCGCCAGCGAGTGCGTCCGCCCCAGCGCCGACGCCGCGTCGCTCTCCGCCCCGCCGCCGCCGCCGCCGCCCGCCACGCTGCGCGCCGTTGCGAGGGGCGCCGCCCCGCCCGCTCCGCCCGCCCCCGCCGCTGCCCGCGACCCGCCGCCGCAGAGCCGCGCCCAGAAGGACGGCCTCCCGCCCTCCTTCCCGGGGCCCTGCGCCTCGCCGCCGCCGGCGATGCTGCCGCCGGCCGAGGAGGAGGAGGAGGAAGAGTGGGAGCCGCGGCGGCGGAGGTGGGCAAACTGGGGCAGGCCGTGCACGATCTCGGAGGCGGCCTCGCCGAGGGCCACCGCCTCGGCGAGGAGGCCCTCGCGCAGGGCCGCCTGCAGGGCCCGCAGGTAGTAGAGGAGGGCCCGCCCCGGCACGCCCCCCCGCGCGAAGTGGTTCCCCAACGCCGCGTCCGTCGTCGCCGCCCCCACCGCCGCCGCCCCGACGCCCCGCCCGCTCGCCCCGCTGGCGCCCTCGGCGCGCTCCTGGCGGTGGTAGGGCGAGCCGCCCTCGGCGATGGAGGAGGGCGCGGGTACCGCCAGCGAGTTCGAGCGCGTCGGGGCCCCCGATGAGGCCGCCCCCGAGCGGTGGTGGCCCCCGTGGTGGGCCCCGTGGCCCCCCGCCGAGCCCCGCGGGGCCCCCCGCTGGAGGCTCGCCAGCCGCGCGTTCTCCTGCGGGGCCTCGCCTCAGGCCCCCCTCCCCAGCAAAGCAGAGCAAGGCCGGGGGAGCGGGGGTGGGGGCCCCGCACCTCCTCGAGGTAGAAGCCGACGCTGCGGTGGAGGCGGGTGCGCAGCTCCAGCGACATCCCCGCGTACGTCACCTAAGGGGGGGGGCGCGTCAGAGGGCTCAAGGGGGAGAGCGCGGCGCGGGCCCCCCGTCCCCGTCCCCGCGGCCCGCATCGCCCCGGTGTGCGGGCGGGGAATTCCCCCCTTCATCATCATCATCTCCAGTCTTCAGGACCCGCGGCGCTCCCTTGTCTCGCCCTTTTCCCCGTGCTAGGGCCCGCCCCCCTCCCCCGCCCTCGCCCCTCGCCCCTGGCCCCCCGCCCCCCGCGGACCTCCTGGACGGTGGCGGAGGCGAAGGTGTAGACGCGCTGCCCGACGTCCGCCCCCGCAAAGAGCACGTCCGGCCTGCCGCCCCGCCCCGCCCCGTCGGCCCCGGCGAGGGGGGGCGAGGGGCGGGGCGGGGGGCCGGGCCGGCCGGGCGCACATGGAGGCGATGCGGCTCTTGGTCGCGAGGAGCGTGCGCGTCGCCTGGCGGGCGGGCCCCGGGGGATCAGGGGCCGGCGAGAGGACATTTTCCCTGTCTTTCGCGAGGACCGACCTTGCGGGCCTTGACGGTCCCGAAGCGGACGGAGCGGCTCGCGATGGGCGGCCGCGAGCGCCCCGAGGGCGCCCCCTCCCCCCCGGCCCCCGAGGCGCCCCCGCCCGAGGCGTAGACGCCGCTGGGGTCGCGCGCGGCCGCGACGCTCGCGGCGCTGTTGCGGGCGCTCACGTGGTGGTGCGAGTGCGAGGCGCTGCCGGCCGGCCCCGCGCGTCAGGCGCGTCAGGAGCCCAATGCTCAGCCCACTGACCTGCTGGGGGCGGCGGCGCTGGCGCTGGGGCCTGCGAGGCGTGGGAGCGCGTGCCGGGCTGCGCGGCATCGCTGTGGCTGTGCGAGGCGCCCGCGGCGGCGGCGCCCCCCCCGAGGGCGATGGTCGCCAGCAGGCCCAGATCCACCAGCTCGTCCAGCGCCTGCGGCCGCGCCCCGGAGCGTCAGCGGGCGCGCCGAGCCGAAGGGCTTCCTCTAGCTTCTAATCGTCGTCGTCTTCTAATCTTCGATCGAGAGAAAGGAGGGCGGGGCGGGGCGGGGCGGACGAGGAGGAGGGCCTCTCCGGAGGCGCCCTCGAGGCGGGTGCTGGCGGGGAGGAGGCGCTCCAGCATGCGGAAGGTCACGTCCGTCCCCGCCACCGAGCACACCTGCGCGCGGGGCCCGGTCGCCCCGCCCGCCTGCGGCCTCTGGGACGCCCCCTCCGCCCTCCCTGCCCTCTTACCTTGAGGACCATCTGCTGGACCGTCGTGAGGCGGTCGATGCGCCTGCGCGACGCGACGCGGCGCGGCGCTCAGGAGAGGGTAACAGGGCGGGGCCGGGGCCGGGGCGGGGGCGGGGGCGGGGCGCGCGATCGGATGACGGAGTGGACGTTGTCGGGGAGGCCCACGGCCCGCAGGTCGCCCAGCAGCAGCACCTGCCCCGGAGCGTGAGCGAGGGCCGCCGAGGCCGAGAGGGGCGCGCCGGAGGGCCGGAGGCCCCAGGGCGGCGGACCTCGCTCCCTTCGACGGCGACGGCGCCCCGCTCGACGAGGCTCCCCGTCACCTGCCGCCCCGCCGGCCCCTCAGCTCGGGCGCTCGCTCGCGCCGGAGGGCTCGGGGCGGGGGCGCGGCGGGCCTGGGAGATGAAGTAGGGGTGGCCCCCCGTCCGCTCGAAGACGAACGCCGCGAGCTCGTCCGTCGGCTGCCGTCGCCGGGCAGGGGGCGCTCAGAGGCGGGCGAGAGGGGCGAGGGGGGCTCTCCCCTCTCGCAGCCGCTCCGCGCCGCTCGCGCGCGCACCCGGACGGAGGAGGGCGGGACGCCGAGGGTGGCGGCCACGAGGCGCGCCCCCGCCTCCCGGTCCAGGTTCCCCAGCCGGATCGACTGCGGGAGCGGGGGCGGGGGCGGGCGCGGGATCGGCGTCAGGCGAGGGGGAGGCGGGCGGGCGCCCCCCTCGCCCCGCCCTTAATCTTCTTCTTCTTCTTCATTCTCTTCGGGCGCACGACGACGGCCTTGGCGGCGAGCTCCTTCTCCCGCTCCTTCGCCTTCGGGTCCGAGTCTGCCCGAGGCCGCCGCGCGTGAGCTCGACGGGGCGAGGGGGCGAGGGGGCGGCGGCTGCAGGCAGGCACCGAGGGTCGGGGAGGCGAAGGCGGCGGCGGCGGCGCGGAGGAGGCGCGCCCCGAAGTCCCGCGACGGCCGCGTCGTCAACACCAGCTGCGCGCGCCAGGTCAGAAAGGAACGGAGGGGATCTGGGGTCCGGGGCGGGGCGGGGCGGCGCAGGGCGGGCGAGCGGACCATGAGGCGGGCGGGGAACTCGCGGAGGAGGGCCTCGAGCAGCTGCATCGACCCGCTGTCGAACAGGTGGCAGTCTGCGAGCCAGCCGGCGGCCCCGCGCCGCGTCAGCCGCGCGATCTCTCCACGGAGCGCGGTCTCCTCCGCGAGGCGGTGCTCTAATCTTCTGCCCTCCTCCCCCTTCTCCCCCTCTCCCCCTCGCTCGGGGCGGGGGTGGGGCGGACCCTCGAGGAGGACGAGCTTGGGGAGGCCGGAGGCGGCCCACTCGGCGAGGATGGCGAGGAAGAGGGTCCGCACCGTCGCCCCCCGCCCCTTGAAGCTCTGCGCGGGCGGAGGGTGAGGGTGAGCGGGGCGAGGAGGAGGAGGGGAAGTTGCGGGGCGGAGGCCGGCCTGGGCGTGGGAGTGCTCGGAGCGGCTCCCGATGTGGCGGGAGCCGAGCTCGCCCAGGGGGACCTTGCTCCGCCCCGAGGAGCGCTCCCGGTACGACGCCTGCTCCGACTGCGCCCCGCTCGCCACGCCCGGCCCCACCCCGGCCCCGCCCTGCGACTGATCGCTCCCGGGTCAGGCGCGGCGGCGGCGGAAAGGGCCCCGCGCGGGTCCGATCGCACGTCTCCGAGGACGTCCAGCAGGAGCTGGTCCCAGAGCCCCCCCGGCGCCGCCTCGCCTGCAGCGCGGCCGGTGCCGTCGGCGGGCGGGCGGCGGGGCGTGCGAGGGCGAGGGCCCCGCACGCACCGGACTTCTCCTCGTCGTCCTCGTCGTTGGCGGCGGCGAGGACGGCGGCGGCGGCGGCGGCGGGCCCGTTGGCCTCGGAGCCGCCGCCGTTGACAGAGACGGTCTTCGAGCTGAGCGCCCCGCTCCGAATGCCGCGGTTGCCCGTCCTGCCCCCGCCCGTCACTCAGAGGGGGCGGTAAAGGCGGCCATCGATCGCCGGCCGCGGCGCGCGCACCGCGCGCGCGCGTAGCGATAGACGCGCTTCCGCACGTCCGGATCCTGCAGCGGGCCCGCCCGCTCGCGCGAGGGCCGGAGAAGAAGTAGGGGAGGGGGCGCGCGCACCTCGAGGGCGTACTCGAGGAGCTCGCGCCAGCCGTTGTAGGCGGCGGAGCGGGCGGAGGGGTACACCTCCGTGAGGAAGACCTGCACGGAGAGGGCCTCGGCCATCTGCACGAGCTTGTCCGCCACGCACGTCTTCCCCACGCCTGCCCCGCCCGCGCTCAGACGAGAGGGAAAGGGGCGGGGGGGGGCTTGGCGACGCGCCGGCCTGCCCCTCGACGACGACGACGAACGGGTGCGTGGGGGGCGCCCGCTCCGCGTGGGCGTGGCCCAGCACGGCGCTCTGGGAGAAGCGGGCGGCGCGCGCGGCGCGGCGGGCCCCGTGCGGCGTCGTCTCCTCGGCCGGGGCCTCGGCCCGCACGTCCCCACGGAACGTGACGTTGCCGCGGAAGGTCACGTTGCCCCGCACCGTGCGCGCCCCGCTGTTCGCGTGCCCCACGACGGCCCCCGAGCCCCGGCCCGAGACCGAGGCCCCCGCCGGCGGCGTCGGCAGCGCCGCCTCGCCGCGGCCGCCGCCGCCGCCGGTGTACTCGGGGAGGGAGTTGAGGGGAGGGAGGGGCGGTAGCCGGGCGGCTGGGCCGGCACGGTGGCGATGGCGAGGGGGCCGTTGATGAGGGGCAGGAGGTGCCGGCTGGGCGCCTCGGGGGCCCCGGGGAGCGGCTCGACGGCGCCGGGCGGGGCGGTGGGCGGGTGCGCCCCGGGCTCGGGCCCCGGCCCCGCGTCGTCGTCCGAGAGGGTCGAGTCGAGGGAGCGCGGGGCGAGGGTGAGGAGGGGCGGGAGGGCGGGGCGCGCGCCCCCGCCGCGCGTGCCCCCCGGGGGCGAGTTGGGCTCGGAGTGCCCCGGGGTGCGCGCCGGCGACGACTGGCTCCGGGCGCCCTGTGGCGCCGCGGCGGCCGCGCGGGAGGGCGGGGCGGCGGCGGGCCCGCCGCCCCGCCAGGGACTGGATGATGGAGGAGATGCCGTTGGGGGCGGAGGGGGGGGCGCCCCCGGGCTCGTCGTCCCCGAGCGGTCGGCGGGGCGCGCCTCGGCCTCGGCCGCCACCTCCGCCGCCAGCGCTTCCACGTGGCCCAGCAGCGCCCGCAGCTCGCGGTCGCGCCCCACCACCTGCCCCGCCGCCCGCCCGCTCGCTCGCGGGGGTACCGCGGAGGGCAAAGGAGTACCGCGCGCGCGCGCACCTCGTCGGGGGGCACGATGGGCTCGACCGCCGCCTCCTCTCCTTCCTCGTCCTCGCCGGCCCCGCTCTTCTTCACCTTCTCCCCCGCCGGCTTCTCCTCCCCGGGGTCCGGCAGGGCGAAGCGCAGGGAGGGCTGCGGCCCCGCCCGGGACGGCGAGAGGGGCGCCAGGAGCGGCGAGGCGGCCGCCATGGCCGAGAGGGGGTCGGGGAGGGGGCTGCGGGACACGAAGCTGGCCTCCGGGCCAGGGCCGGGGTCCGGGATCTCGACGGAGAGGGAGACGGAGGGGCGGCGCTCGCCGAGGGGCGCGGCGAGGGCGGGGGAGGTCGGGGAGAGGACGGAGCCCTTGCGGCGCTGGGCGGCGCGCAGGGGCCGGAAGACGGGCACGGGCGCCGCGACGCCCTTGAGCGCGACCGAGCCCAGCGACGCGAAGTCGCAGCGCGCGCCCACCGCCTGCGCGGCCGGGCGGACCGGGCGGATCAGGCGGACCTCATCCGATCCGATCGGATCAAATTTGATCTGCTCTGACCTGCTGGGTGCGGGCGTCGCAGACGAGGTCGGGGTAGTCCCCCGAGAGCATCATCAGCCGCGCGCAGCTGTTCACCTGCGCGCCCCGGGGCGTGAGGGGCGCGAGGGGCGCCAGCGAGCTCGAGGGGCGGCGCCGGCGGCGAGGCTTCGAGGCGGGAGAGGGGCAGGGGAGAGAGGTGCCGGCCTCTGGGCTGGAGAGGGGGGACGGCGGGGCGGGACGGCGGGGGCGGCGCACGACGTCGCCGAGGATGGAGAAGTCGGAGCGCTGCTCGTTGCCCACGACGGACATGAACGCGAAGCCCGTCGTCACCGCGATCGACGCCTGCGCCCCGCCGTCCCTTCAGCCCGGCCGACCCAGCAGGCAGGCAGGCAGGCAGAGCGGGGCGGGGCGGACCTGTACGCCGAGGTCGGCGAGGGAGTCGCGGATGGCGAGGGCGGCCAGCGTCGCGCGGTACGCGTCGTCGGGGCCGTGCGCCGGCGGCACCCCGAATGCCGCGATCATGGCGCAGCCCTGCCCCCGCCCTCAGCCCGCGGCGCGCTCCGACGGATGGGAGGGTGGCGGGCGGGCGCGGGAGCTACCTTGTCCTCGAAGGTCACCTGCCGAATGAAGCCGTCGTACTTGTAGATGACCCCTGCGGGGGGTAAGGGGCTCGGTTTCGGGGGTGTGGGGGCAGGGTGTTGGGAGGGCGCACCCTGCATGGCGCAGATGCCCCGGTGGAGGAGCGTTCGCCCCCGCTCCCGCACCTGGCGAGGAGGAACGCTCCCCGGTCAGGGCTTCACTTTGCGGGGCGGGGCGGGGCGGGGCGGGGCGGGGCGGGGCGGGGCGGGGCGGGGCGGGGCGGACCTGCGCGGGGTCGAGGCCGCCGGCCCCTGCGGGGGCCCCCGCCGCCTGCAGCAGCTCCCGCACGCGCGCCGCCTCGCGCTGCTGCCGCTCGGCCCGCTCCCGCTCCCGCTCCTCCCGCCGCCGCTGGCCCTCCGCCGCCGCCGTCGCCGCCGGCGTCGGCGTCGGCGCCGTCGGCGGGGGCAGGCGGATGCGCAGCGAGGGCCGGTCCGGGGGCGGGCTCTGCGCCCCCGCGGACTCCTCTTCGCTGCCGCCGCCGCCGCCGCGCTTCTTGGGGGCCCGCTTGGACGAGTTGTTGTTGGCGCCCTTGGAGGTGACGGTGTCGGCCCCCGTGCTGCGCGAGGTCCCGACGGAGGCGACGCTCGCCCCGCTGTTCGTGCGGAAGGCCCTCGAGAAGAGGCGCCGCACGATGCCCGGCGGCTTACCCGCCGCCGCCGGCGAGCCGTGCTGCTGCTGCAGGGGCCCCGCGGCGTCGCCGCCCTTGGCCGGCGAGTCGAAGAAGGTCTCGGCCTCGCTGACGGAGCGGTCGCGCAGCTCGCGCCGGCGCGGGCTCCCGCGCCCCGGCGACTCGAAGGGCGAGTGCACCGAGAAGTCCGAGGTCGGCAGCGAGCGCGACGACGGGTCCCGCGACTCGGCCGGCACGCCCAGCGTGCCCCCCGGCCCGTGCACGAACGCGCTGCTGCCCGTCCGCGCCAGCCCGCCGCCCCCGCCGACCGGCGAGGGCGGCGGCTGGCCGAGGAAGGGCGAGGGCGGCGGCTGGAAGAAGGGGCCGCCGCCGGCGCCGCCGCCGGCACCGCCCTCGCCGCCGGCGCGGCGGCGGACGAGGGTGTCGGCGACCCAGGTGGAGCCGCCGAGGCCGCCGCCGGCGAAGGGCGGCGAGCCGCCGGCGGCGCTCGCGGCGTCGCTGGGGGGGATGGAGCGGAGGGACTGGGCGCCGGGGTCGACGTTGACGCTCCTCTTCTTGCCCACGAGGAAGCGGAGGAGGCCGCCGCCCCGCGAGTCCGAGGCCGGGGCCGGCGACTCCGGCCCCACCAAGGGAGAGACCTTGGGCGTGTGCGCCGGCGGCGCGAGAGCCGAGAGCCCCGTCGGACCCGTGCTGTTGAACGAGGCGAGCGCCGGCTGCGTCGGCGAGCCGGGGAGGCTCGGCGGGCCCTGCGTGGCCCCCGGGGTCGCTGCCTCGTGCGGCCCCGCGGCGCCGGACGCGAAGAGGAGCTCGATCCCCAGCAGGCGAACGAAGATCACCGAGACGAAGCGGTACTGCGGGGGTACGCCGTCAAGGGGCAGCGGGGGGACGAGTCGGGACGGGGGTACGGCACCTCGGCGAGCCATGCGGCGCCTAGGCCGCGGGCCTCCCCGTGCGCGGCCACCGCGAACTCGTCCAGCCGATCCCGCACGACCTGAGGGTGGGGGGGTACCGTGTCGGATGGAAGGAGCATTGCCGGGGGGGGGGGGGGCACGCGGACCTGGGGCAGGAAGTGCTCGACCTGCTCGGAGAGGGCGCGGGGGAAGGAGGGGATGGAGACGGGGGGCGAGGGTGGAAAGAAGCTCGCCCCGGAGGGGGAGCCCGGGAGGGCGCGGGGGCCGCGGGGCCCGCCGTAGGGGAGGAGCGGGGTGCGGACGCCCTGGACGTAGTAGGCGCCGCTGGCGTGCGGGCGGACGAGGAGGACGCGGGCGGCCGCCTCGGCGGTCTCGGGGGTGGTGAGGACCTCGCCGGGCTTGGCGAGGCCCGAGAGGAGGCCCAGGGCGATGACGGGCTCGCCGCTCAGCAGGTAGAAGACCTGACCCTTCGCCTTCGAGGCCTGGCCCCGCGCCGTCATCGGCCGCTCCTCCCCCGCCTCCCGGAACTCCTGCTGCCCGCAGAACTGCCCCGGCGGCCGAGAAGGTCGGAGGGGCGGCGCGGGGCGGGAAGGGTGGGGAGGGAGGTCACGTGGTCCATGCAGCGGCCGGCCGCGACGGCGACGCGGACGCGCAAGCGGACATCGTCCGCGTCGTAGAAGCCAGCCCGCTCCTGCGCCCCGCGCAGCGCCGCGGCGCTCAGCGGGCGGAGCGGCGGGGCGCGGAGGCGCGGCGCGCAGGCGCGGCGGACCTGCAGCGCAACGGCGGCTGCGCAGCATCGTTGCACGGCAGCGACGAATCCGTCCGATCGCTCCTCTTCGCTACGCCATATCGCCTGCGCCGGCGTCAGCGGCGGAGGCGGCGGCGACGCAGCGGTGCTGGGCAGCGGCGCGAGCGCACGAGTATGGCGTCCCCGTGGAACGACACGAGGTCGCCCCCGTGCTCGAGAATGATGTCGATCTGCTTCCCGAGGTACGCGTTGAGGTGCCTGCGCGGATCGATCGCGGGCGAGCGTTAGCCTCCGAGGGTCCCGCGTTCCGCGTCCCAGCGCTCGCCTGTTCATGATCTCCACCCCGAGCTTATCGTGGGCGCTCGTGTACTTCTGCATGAGCGCTACGAAGCCAGAGACGTCGCTGCGCAGTTGTCAGCGGGGCGTGGGGCGTCGATTGGGTATCCTGGAGGCCAGGGGCAGCGCAGGGGCTGAAGCGCAAGCGATCACGATTTGAAACGCACCTGAACAGAAGTGCACAGCGAAACGTATGACCCCCCGGCACCTCCAGCGGCCCCTCCGCTGCTGCTCGGGCCACCGACGCCGGGATGAACCGCGCCAGGAGGCGGGCGCGTTCTCCGGGGTCGGGCTCCATGTAGGCTTCTCCTCCGCCGCCTGGAGAAGCCGTCTGGACGCTCTCCTTTAGCTGACTGGATGCATTTCCGCCACGCCCTGAGCTAGCTAGCTGGGGCGCCCAGGACGCACAAGTAAGCTACAAGCGGCAAGCTTCAGCGTCCAGAGGTCACGGACACGTTGTGCCTGAAAAGCACCCGGTGGGCCAATCTGGAAAGTCGGCGCTGCAGGCGGCCTTGCGAGCAGGAAATGTCAAGCTAAAGCTAAGATCTGCGCTGCAGCTGCGCTTGCCGAGCACCCACTGCCCGCTCCCGTCGCACGCCTTGGGAACCGTAGCTCGCGTACCCGAGCTGGACTCGTCCCCCCCTCTTGCTGGCGTTTTTCACGAAGGGACACGCGTCGCGAGCCCCAATTGCAACTCCCTCAAGTTGGGCGAACTCAGGGCGAACTTCAAGTTGCCAGGGAGGCCGAAGCAACTTGAAGGGACCGTACCTCAGAGCCCGAGTCTAGTCTCACCGGCCTAGCGCTAGCCTGAGTCTCACCGAGTCAGAGTTTGAGACTCTCAGAGTCTGCAGCTGATCATATGCGCATGCACTGCCGCAGTGCGGCATGAGACTCTGAGAGCCGGCCGATATCGATATCGATGCACCTGCACGTGCGCGCGCACTGCCGCAGTGCAGCTCAGCGGCTGCACATGCATATGCATGCCGCAGTGCCATGATATCGACTCGGCGATGCATATGCGACTCTACGATCGCGAGGCTCTCACGGATTTGCGAGCCTCGCGATCGGAGCTTTGCGATAGCCGCTGAGCAAATTTTGATGCATCGATATCAGATGAGAAATATCACTGTATACGTAAATATTAATATGATCATGATCAGCGTACGTGGCCTAGGCCTCATCAGCGCTAGCCTAGGCCCGCGAGAGCTGAATTCGAACCGTCAAACTTGAAACGCAGCGATCACGGCCCTGACTCAGTGATTCATGATCACGCTCGATATTTAAACCACGTTCTACAGAAGACAAAGCCTAGGCCTGGCATGGATCTAGGAGGGGGCGAACGGCCTGAGCATCCAGAACTGGCGGCGCGCCGAAGCGCCGGGGCCGGCGCCGGGGCCGCCCCTGCGCTCCCCCGCGGGCCCGGGCCCGACGAGGAGCCCCTCGACGCCGGCCGCGAGCAGCAGGAAGCGCCACAGGTCCTCCTGCGCGCGCCCCGCGTTAGCCCTCCACGCCGTGGCGCAGCAAGTGAACTTCTCTGTTTGAACCAGATCTAGAGGAGCCAGGGTCTAGAAGAGGCCCGGCAGCCGCGCCGGCGGCCCGGCGGCCGGCGCAAGGCAGGCCTGGCAGCCTCGGGTCGTGTGCCGCGAGGCGGGGGCGGGGCCCGGGGCGCGCACGGGGGCGAGGTGGCGGAGGCCGAGGGCGGCGCGCAGCTCCTCCAGGGGCTCCACGAAGCACTCCACGCACACCTGACACTGCCGCGTCCCGCCCCCGTGAGGGCATAATTATCAGTCACAGGGATCGGAGAAGCCGAGGTGTGCACTTCTAGATGCCGCGGCACGCGCGCGCAGCCCTAGAATCAGCTGTAGGGGATTCGCTTCGTTCTAGATCTGGGGCCCGGGGCGCCGGCCCAGCGTGCAAGCTAGTACTGGAGGCCGGCGGGGCGGGGCCGGGGCGGGGGCGGGGGGGCGGGCGGGGCCGCGGGCACCTCGTCGGGGCGCTCGGCGTAGGCGGTGCGGCAGGCGTACCCCAGGCGCTCCCGCCGCAGCGACGAGAAGGCCCCGAAGAAGAGCGACTGCGAGTCCGCGGTCCGATGTGCACGAGCAGTCAGCGGTCGACGTCTACAGACCATTTACAAAGCGAACGGTCTTGAGAATAAACGTTCAATCACGTTTAGGGCCTCTTTGTTAACGTTGCATGTGATTATTTGATCATGATTTGCACGAGAAGCGCAGGATGGCGGGCCGCAACACGGTACAATGCAAGTCCGGGCAGGGGCGGACCTTTTTGTAGGCGGCAGTGAGGCAGAAGTTGAGCTCGGCAGAGGCCCCCGGGCCCTCGGAGGCCGCCCCCAGGTACGCGTCGAACACGGCATAGCCGCCCCGCGGGAGGGGGGCGGGCCCCGCGGCCCCCGAGGCGCGCTGCGGCGACTGTGGGCGCCCGGGGCTGCGCACGCGCCGAGGTCAGCTCTCTCCAGAGCTGTGACGGAGAGCGCGCGGACAGGGCAGCGATATCTCGTTCAAGGGCAGCGCCCCCTTTCCACAGCTATTGCTATCCGCCGCTCTGGATTACAGGGCGCGCACCTAGCGGGGCCGAAGAGGGCGCACTCGAGCTGCTATCTCCCCCGCCGAACAGCGGGCGGCCACTTAAGCTATTGTCCATTCAAGTTCGATGTTTAGAGCTCTCTAAGTCCGTTAACGTTCTAATTCCCCTCTAGATCTGTAGGGCGCACCTGGCGGGCCCGGAGAGGGCGCGCTCGAGCTGGCCGAGGAGGCCGCCCGGCGCCGGCTCGACCCCGAGCGGGAGCACCCGCGCGCCCCAGCCGCGTCCTAGCGCCCCGACTCGCCCAGCGCCCTCCGCGATGCCCCCGCCCTGCGCAAGCGAGGCGGGGCAAGGGGTCAGCACGGCGCGAGGAGGGGCGAGAGCGATCGCGAAGATTGCCCTATCTAGAGTGGTGCCTGGAGTGGACTGATAGCCCGGCCCTAAAAAATATAATAGCGCTAAGGAAGGTAGCTCTAGATCTTAGATAGCTAAGAGAAGCTCTAAGCTCTAAGAGAGCTCTCAGTAAGTCTTTCTGAAGGGAAGGCAGCTCTAAGGTAGCTAAGAGGAGCTCTTAGCTCTAAGAGAGCTCTCTCCAAGTCTTTCTGAAGGGAAGGTAGCTCTAAGGTAGCTAAGAGGAGCTCTTAGCTCTAAGCTCTAAGCTCTAAGCTCTCTGTGAAGCTCTTGGGACCCCCCCGAGAAGCTCTAAGCTCTAAAGATAGCTCTGTAAGGGAAGTGCAGACTCGCTGGGGGCCCACCTGGAGGGCGTGGACGGCGAAGCGGTAGGAGAGGGAGCGGGAGGGGCCCTCGAGGACGCCGGCCTCCCCCTCCGCCACTTGCAGCCGCGAGCCCCCCAGCCGCCCCTCCGCGTTCCTGCGCGAGCGAGGGCGGGACGACTGCAAGTGAGAGCGGGGCGCAGGGGCCGCTGGGCGTGGGCGAGTGCGTAGGGCGGAAGATCTCGTTGGGGCGCTGGACGCAGTGGCGTATCTGAATTCATTGGCGGCTAAGCTTGGCGTGGTTTTTCTTAGCTTGGCTCGGCTACGTCGTAGTTTCTCTTAGCTCAGCTCGGACGCACTGGGCGCAGATGAAGTACGTGCTCTCCGCGAGCCGCAGCACCTCCTCCTGCGCCCTGCGCACGCCCATCCCAACCGCGTCGGAACGAAGGCGAGGGGTGGCAGCGGAGGCAGGGGCGGGGGCGGGGGCGGGGTGGGCGCACGCGGGGTCGGCGAGGCGCGGGACGAGGCGGACGCGGGCCATGTCCAGCAGCCAGAGCCGCCGCGCCTCGTTCTGCGGGGGGCGAGGGGGCTGTCACGAGGCCAGCGATCATGAATGAGGGGCAAAGCGGGGAGTAAGGGGCCACGGCGAGCCTGGAGGAGGGAGACGGAGAAGCCCAGGGAGACGGCGCGCCGGGAGGGGTCCCACGGCCCCCGGCTGCCCGCGCGGCGGGCGTCAGACCCGAGAACGCACGCGGAAAAGCGACGAGCAACCGAGCAGAAGTGCCTTCGAACTGCTCTTCGCACCTGCTCTCAATGCCGATGTCCTCGGAGCCGCCCCCGACGGCCTCCTCGTCGTCCCCGTCCCCGGCTGAAACGGAACAGGTCGGGGGGGGGGGGGGGGGGGGGGGGGGGGGGGGAGCAGGGCGGCGAGGGGTAGGCCCACCGCCCGGGGGGCAGAGAAGGGGCCGCGCGGATTCAAGGGCCGAGCGCTGCTGCACCAGAAAGTCCGCGTACACCTGCGAGGAACGAAGCGGTTTCGAATCCGGGCGGGGCCTTTTAACGGCTCCCGGGCGGATCGGACCTCGGGTATCAGGGGCTGCATGAGGGCGTCGGAGGCTCGGCAGCAGCATGTACCCCTCGCGATGGAGGCCGCCGCAAGGAGGAACTCGGCTGCGAGGGAGAGGGTACAAGTACCGGCTGCGTGAGCGCGGGACGTGCCCGGGCGGGCTGGGGGGGGAGGAGCGCACCGAACTCTTCCTGGCGAAGGGGTCCCGAATCGGGCAGCCCCGCGGCGCGCATCGCGGCCTGCGCGCCCCGTCGATCGGTCTAAGCTTCAGAGGATAGCGGGCGGGGCGGGGCGGGGCGGGGCGGGGCGGAGAGACCACACCGCGCATGCGGCCCCGTTCTCAACCCGCGCCGAGTCGTCTCCGAGGGCAACTCGCAGGACGAAGCGGCGCCCGCCAACCTGGGCCGCGGTTTTCTTGAGGGCCCGTCAACGGGGAACGAGGCGGAGGGGGGTACCAGCAGGGCCAAGACGGTGCGCTGCATTGCGAGGTCCGTGACGCGGCACGCCTCTTCGTAGGCGAGCCTGGCGGGGGGTAAAGCGACGCAGAGGTGTGGGGGGCGGGTGAATCGGGGGTACTCCGTTCGCACCGCAGGCGGGCGACCGACCCGTCGAAGCAGACGATGGCGAGTTCCTGCGGATCGAGCGGGTGAACGGAGCGCGGCAGAAAGGGGGATGAGGATGAGCAAGGGTACCAGGGTCACGGAGTGGGTCCACGTTGCAGTTGGTAGGCCGACGCGCCGGTGCCCGTGCCTACTCGCGCGCGCGCGCCGCCCGTCAGCGCCCGCGCAAAACATGGCGGGTAGAGTCGGGAGAAGCAGGCGCGCCGCGCGGAGATCGACGACGGGACGTAGAAAGTGCGGGCGGCGAGGGCGGCCAGCGCTTCTGCGAGGCCGTCCTCCGCGTAGACGCGGCACTCCTGCGCCCGCGCGGATCAAATTCGAATTTAGATTCAAAATTTGAAATCGAGGCGGGGCGGGGCGGAATGCACCTGAAGCAGCTGCGCGCGCATGTGCTCGGCGATGACGAGCCGCAGCAGCCGCTCCACGGCCGCGCGGCGGCGCCCGCGCTCCCGCCCGATCGCTTCGTCGAACGCTGACTCCATCTTTGCACGGGCTCCTGCGTGTTCGCATCCGACCGCGTCGGGCGAGCGACCTCGGCATCGCCGGCGCGGCGGCGGGGCCTAGGGCGGACCTGAGCAGACGAGGTAGGTGCGGAACCAGGGTCTCTGCGGCTCGGCGAACGGCGGAGCGGAGAGCCGAACGCGAGAGGAGCTCGAGACGGCGCGGAGAGCCGAGCGCGCGAAGAGCTTGTACCAGAGCGCGTCGCTCGTCGCTGAGCGGCGCCAGTTGCGGCAGACGCCGGCCGCGGCGGCGAGAGCGCGGGCGCCCAGATGCTCAAAAATGATTTCTAAAAGCTCGCTGGGGAGCGCGGCGGCGTCCGCCGGCGGCGCGGTGTTCGCAGCCACATGCAAAGCTGGTTTTTTGTGGCATTCCGGCACCTGCGCGTCGTCCAACTTGCGCAAATTCACCTCAAGTCTGCGCCGCAATGCGTAAGCAGCGGCGCGCGGCGCGCCCGCGCGTCGAAATGTGGTTCTCGCGCGCACCCGCGCAGCACGGCCTGCGACTCTGGTCCCGCGGCTCTTTCGACATCAACACGCGTGCTTCGCAAGCCCAGGCAATTCCAGCAGCTGAGGGCGTCGTGCAAGCCCATCGCGTCGAGCGTCGTCGAGTCGACGTCGACCGCTGGAGGGGTACGATAGCCTCGACACTTCCACAATGGGCAAAGGCGGCAGAGGCGGCACGAGCGCGGGGCAGTTGGACTCCGACGAGCAGCGCCTCGCGCAGGAGGAGATCGATCCCGCGCTCCTGGCCCAGTTCGATGGCGAACTCGAGGCGCCAACGGCTGCACTCCCCGACGGTCTCTTCGCCGGCGGCAGCGATCCAGATGTCCTTGCTGCTGAGGTCGACGAGATCCTCCAAGCCCAGGCCGGCGAGGTGCGGCCCAGATTAGATTGCGACCTTGCATCACTTCATCTCCTGACGAAACGCGCCATCGTACAGGCCGCGTACGCTTCCGACAAGGAGATGTGAGCGCGAGATCGCGCTATAGCTGTCCATGTGCAGGTCGGCGAACACTCATGATCAATGAGCTGTCATGTTTAGTTGTGAAACGACTACTGCATTTGTACATGTACACTATTCGCGCTTCTAGCTTCAAGCTTCGGGTTGCCCCTCTTGCGTAGCTAGTGCGAAGCGGGCGGGCGGGCGGGCTCGAGGGACTTGGAATTCATCGGAGGCCGAGGTTCACGATGAGGGGCATTCTAGCTCGTCCGCGGCGCGTCGCACCGTCAGAGGCGTGCGCTAGGGGGCGCCCGGCGCGCTAGCGCTCGGCGCGGCTCAGGCGTACGTGAATGACACTTTGGCGGTGGGAAGGAGGCGCGGCAGCCGCCGCCGCGCGTGCGAGCTCACGCGGCTCGCCTCCCCCGGCCGCCCCGGCAGCTGCCCGCAAGATCAGGACGCCGGGGCGCAGAAAGGGATCGACAGGGACTCGAACCTGGCGCTGGAGGACCGGCTCGACCCGCAGCGCCCCCCGCGGCAACCGCTCCGCCAGCGGCCGCAGCGCCCCGTACCTGTACCCCGACTCAGCTAAAAGAGGGTACGTCGATCCGGGAGGGGGCACGCGGACGGCTCGGGGTCATCCTCGTCGAGGATGTGGTGCCCGATGCACGCGGACTCGAGCTGGGGCCCGATCTGGGGGAGGGGGGTACGAACTCGAAAACAGGCCCGGGGGGAGAAGGGCCGCGGGGGTACCTGTGCGAGGGCATCCGCCTCGTGCGGCATGAGCGCCGGGAAGTACCTTCGGGGGGGAGGGGCAGGACTCGCTCAGGGGGACGGCCTGGGCGGGCGGGCGGGCGCGCGTCGGGGCGGCTCGGGGCTCACTGCGTCTCGAAGTGGCGGAGGGAGAGCCGAGCGGCCTCCAGCAGCGCCGACAGCGCTTCGTCGTCCACCTGGGGGGCAAGGCGAGCGGGGGTACGCGTTAGAGGGGAGAGGGGCGGGGGGGCGGAGGACGAGGAGGGCGCACGCCGTCCCAGGAGAGGTCGGGGGCGGCCTCTGCGGGGTGGGGTGCGAGGAATCAGCGAGGGGAAGGACAAAGAGAGGGGTACGGGGCACCGAGGGCGAGGTCGAGGGCCGAGAGCGCGGGGGCGGCGCGGGCGAGGGCAGCCAAGCCCGCCAGGTGCGCCCCGTCCCTGCGCGGAAGCGGCGGCCTGAGCGCGCGGGGCCGAGGCGCGGAGCCGGGCAGGCTGGGGGGTACGGTACCGCACCGGTCGCGGAGGCGCAGGCGGAGTGCGAGGCGCCGCAGGGCGGGGAGGGCGGCCAGGGATGCAAGGGGCGAGGATGCCCCCGAATCCACCGGGATCTGAGTGGGGGTACAAGTGACGCGGAGATCGAGCGGAACGGGGTACGGGATTCAGACCCGCAGAAGGATGTCCAAATCGATGTCCTGGAGGCTGCGGGCCCGCGCGAGGGCACGGAGGACGTCCCCAGGCGCCTCAACCCCCCCTCGGCCGTCGCTCCTGCCCGGGGTTGGAGCTGGGTAGAATGTCAAGGAGGCGTGGGGGGGTACGTACGCGACGCGGAGGGCGCGCAGGGAGCGTCCGGCGGGCCCAACCGTGAAGCGGTCCAGCCCGGGGTACAGGATCTGACAAAGCAGCGGTCAGGGCAGGGCCGGGCGCGGGGTACGCGATTCGGACCTCGGAGAGGACGGCGTCGCCGGCCCCCGGGAGGACCTCGAGGCTCGATAGCGACGGGAGCTCCGCGAGGGCGGCGAGGGAGGCGGCTCCTAGGAGGCAGAGGGAGAGAGAGGAGAGGCGGGGGCAGGCGGAGGCGATGGCGGCGGCGGCTAAGGGCCCCACGAGGGCCCCGCGGGGCAGGGCGAGGGTCCCCAGGGCCGAAAAGGGGGCCAGCCGGGATCCGAACTCCGCGTGGGGCGCGTCCAGGGCGCAGGCGGTGGCCCCGCCCGTCGGGCGGCACGAGGACTCGAGCCGGAGGGACGCGAGGCAGGGGGCGGCGGTACCCCCCGCGAGGGCGGCCAGCGAGCCGGTGACGAGGCGCTCGAGGTCGCGGGGGGGTAGGGGCGCCCGCTGCACCCGGACGTCGCGCGGGCGGGCGGCGAGGGCGCAGGCGAAGAGGAGAGCCTCCGACACGACCGAGAGCTCGTGCTCCTGGATCGAGTCCGGGCGCGATCAAATTTTGACGCGGATCGAATTCTCGGTTCAGAATCGAGCTCGAACCTGCGAGGCCGAGGGACGAATGCCACCTTCCTCCAGCGCCTCGCGCCGGAGGTCGAGCGAGACTCGCAGCGGGCCGCCGGCCGCGTCCCGCCGCAGCCGCGCGCCGCCGCGGGCTAGCGCCGCCAGCGCCGAGACGCTCTCAGGCCTCCGCGTGCGCAGTTCGATGGCGGACCACTCGACGGTCTCCGCCACGGCGCGGAGGCGGCGGCAGGCGGCCCGGGCGCGCCACGCCTCGCGCAGGCCGAGCAGCTCCAGTATCGACGCCAGGACGGCGTCGGGGAGGCCGAGGAGACCTGCCGGCTCGGCTTCGGCTGCAAAAGGCGCGATAAGGCCAGGGAAGCTGCGAGAGGGCGGCGGCCCCACGGCAACCGACCTGCGCCGCCGTCCTGACTCGGGGCGGATTCCGAAGCGGCAACCGGCTCGCCCGGGGGCTCGGAAGTGGGCGAGAAGTGGCCATGGTCTGCTAGGGGACGGCACAATCGGCGTACGCGGCCGCGCAGCGCGCCCCGGCCCCGCGATTCCCACCTGCTGGCGGCGCGGTTGCGCGGCAGTCCGCGTCGCTTGATCTGTGGCGTTTCGGAGGCGGGCCAAGCGTTTGCAATCTCTCAGGATCGTGCTGCTGCGCGGGGATCGCAGGTCAGCGCGGATTCGCGGCGAGACGCGCGGTTGGCTGCCTCGAGGCCCGCAGCTCTCAGTAGCGCACCTGCTGTGGCGCAGGGTCGCGCTCCATGGCGATAAGCCGCTGCCAGGCTGCTGCTGAGCTGCGTCGCTTGCCAGGCCAATCGATCGGTGGCGTTGTCTGTCGGTGTACCCGGACCCGAGTGCCGCGGCACTGCCGCCGCTTTCGCTGTCGCCGCGTCCGACGGTCGCTAGCTAGTTAACGTTACGGCTTCAACGCCGCGGACGACGCGCCGCGATTGTGCCGGCCAGCGCCTTGGCTGCAAGCCAATTGCAATTAAGCTTCGCGGGCGCCTCAGGGCCTCCCGCTTCGAATTCGAGCCTCTGGCCATGGCTCGGGTTTAATGGCACGAGTCGCAAGAAACGTCGCCATCCTCAGCCGAGCGCGAGCGGCAAACGCAGAGAAATCGCTTCGATTTGAATTACGGGCGGGGCTAGAACAGGAAGAGGGATCGGCTGGCGCCGGCGCCCGACGTGGAGCCGCCGCCAATGCCGCCGGAAGTGTAAGGGGGAGGGGTCGGGAAGGAGGAGACCCGCGGGGTCGCCGTGGCGGCCGCCGCCGCCGCTGTCGCCGCGATTTTCTTTGACGCGTCCTCCACCATCTGCGGGGTACGCGATTTAGAGGGCCGGGGGGGTACGCGTGGGGCCACAGCGACGCGCCTGCTCGATGCGGCCAATGCGCTCGGCCAGCTCCGCTGGCCGCCGCGAGGGGGATCCGGAGGGTGCCAGCGCCTTCACGAAATCGTACAGGGCGTGCAGCTCCTGCGAGGGGGGTACGCGTTAGGTTCGGAGGGGAGGGGTACTGGGCGGTTGGAAAGGGGTACGGCGCACGCTCTGGGACTTGGCGAGCTCCGCCATGGCGCGGCGGCGCTCTTCGCGCTCCCGCCGCGCAGCGCCGTTCTCGCTGCGGGCGAGACGGGTCAGCCACGAAATGCGCCGCTCCGGATTCGAGCCGTGCGCGCCTGCCGTCCTCGCTGGGGGCCCTGCCGGCGAGGAGCG
This sequence comes from Cyanophora paradoxa, assembly GCA_004431415.1. Lineage (NCBI taxonomy): Eukaryota > Glaucocystophyceae > Cyanophorales > Cyanophoraceae > Cyanophora > Cyanophora paradoxa. The sequence goes on along the minus strand of QPMI01000232.1, from coordinate 56,515 downwards.
GCGCGGGGGCCGTGGCTGCCACCCCGGCCTCTGCACTGGTCGAGAAGGCAAGGCCGCGGAGGGCCGACGGCTTGGCGTAGAGCCGGCGGCGGCCCATCGGCTCGGAGCCGGGCGTCGAGGGCGTCTCGGGGGACTCAGCCGCCCGCTCGTGCCGGTGGCCGTGCCGGCGGTGCCCGTGGGCGTGCCCGTGGCGGCTCCTGTGCTCGCCCTTCTCCCGCCTCTCGCGCTGCTTCCTCGCCTCGCGCGCCTTCTTCCTCAGCTCCTCCGCCTCCGCCTCCGCCTCGCCGCCCAGGTCCAGGTCCACGTGCAGCGAGCGCCGGCTCCGCGAGCGGCTCCGCGAGCGGCTGCGGCTGCGGCTGGCCGAGCGGCTGCTCCGGCGGCGCTCGCCCCGGCCCCGGCCCTCGCGCGCCGGGTCCAGGCTCCGCTGCCGGAGGCGGACGGAGCGGAAGCGGGCGAGCGGGTGCTCGAAGGGGTCGTGCAGGGCCCCCGCCGCCTCCTGCGGCGTCGGGCCCCGCGGCGGCGCCATCCGCAGCGCCTTCTCCGCGTCCGCCAGCGTCTTGCGGAAGTGCGCCACGAACCTAGGGCGCCACGGAACGTGAGGGCGCGGGGCTGGGGAGGCGAGCGGGGCGGGCGCACTCGGCGTGCGTCGAGCTGTGCATCTTCCGCTCGAGAGCGGCCGTCGCCCGGTCGATCTCGCGCGTCTGGTACTCGATCAGGAACCGATCCTCCTGCGTTGCCGCCCATCAGACTGGAAAGGAGAGGGGGCGCGGCGCGGCGCGGCGCGGCGCGCCTGCAGGGGCTTGACTTTGGCGCCCAGGATCGAATCGAGGTCGCCGATCGCCTGGTTGTAGATGTGCTCCAGCTCGGCCTGCGGCGCGGGTCAGCGGCGGCGGGCATCTGCGGGCGGCGGGCGCCGCCGGCGGCGCGCCTGGAGCTCCTGGTACCGAGACGCGAGCTCGGCGGCCGCCGACGCCCGCGCCTGCTGGAGCTGCGCCTCGAGGCCCTCGAGGTACTTCGTGGAAGAGTCGTGGCGCAGGCGGGAGAGCCGCAGCTGCTCGAGCGCCATGCGGGCGTCCGCGTAGCGCCGCTCGTACGCGCTCTCGATCGACGCCATCGGGTCCGAGAGCGCGGCGAGCGCCACCGCCTCCACCTCCGAGTCCTTTAGGCGCCGCGGGATCGACGCGCGCGTGAGGTCCACCGCCGGCGATGCGTGGGTGCCGCGGGTCGTCCGACTCGCCTCGTGGATGGTGCTAGCGCGGGCGTCCTGCGGGCCCAGGAGCATTAGCTACGGACTCGGAGAACCTCAGAGACCTGCACTAGCCCGTAGGAAAGGCTCGGCGGCCGCGCCCTCGGCCGCGGGATGGTAAGGCGGGAAGTCCGGGTCGAACGCACCGGCAGGACGAGTACCTCGTACGCCCGCTGTGCAGTGGTGTCCCTGCTCTCTAGACTGTCTACCCATGTGTCTGCGGCAGCTGGGAGGCCGTCAACTTTTGAACTGGCCCTCAACGACCCGCGCGGACAACCGCACCTTCGCGCTTGCCGGGCGTTTCGCTGGTGTAAACGACCTCTTGCGGGCGAAACATGAGCGGCGCGTGGGCCCGGCCGCTGTGGGCCGCCGAGGACGACATTTTCCCCGATTCAACTCCGGCCAGGGAGAGATTTCCGCGCCGCGCGAGAGAACCCCGTAGCTTTCCACCAGAGGCCTCGTCGTGGTTAGCTAGGGCACGGGAAGTCTCTGGGAGCTCGCGCGTGCGTCCGGGAGGATCAGCTAGTTCGAAACGCGCGCTGTCATCCCGCTGCCTTCCGGAGGCGCGCGGAGCGCTTTGCGGCTCCCCACCGAGCAGCCATGTCGAAGACTGCGCCGCTGCTGGCGGTGTGCCGCGGCGCTCATCCGCCCCGCCCTCAGCGCCTCGCCCCGTCGACTCCGCGCCGCAGTTCCTCGCCGCCGTGCAGAGCAAGAGCTACGATGAGGCACTTGCGCTCTCCGACCAGAGTGCGCGCCTCGGCCGCTCGCCCGCCGCGCATGGCCGTCCCTCAGGCCGCTGATCCCATCGGGCGCAGTCCTTCAAGCGGAGCCGAACAACGCGCTCGTGAAGCAGTACGTTCCGCTCCTGAAGGAGATGAAGACCCGTGCGCCGCTGTGCGGCGCGCCTTCGTCCCCGCGCGCTCGTTGCTGAGCGTGGCGGCCAGTTGCGGAGGAGCGGAGGAAAGAGGAGGAGGCGGCGGCGCTGGCGGGCCTCACTCTCGAGGACGAGGACGACGACGAAGAAGATGAGGCGCGCCTCGCGCTCGCTTCCAGACGCTGTCAAAGCTTCTTCTGCTGATCCCGGTTTCCATCCAGGACGAGGAGGACGAGGACGAGGAGGACGACAGCGAGGACGAGAGCGAGGAAGAGGAGGAGGCGAGCGGAGGCGCGGCCCAGGCGCCCGCGACCGCCCCGGCGGCGGCGGCAGCAGCAGCAGCAGCATCAGCGAAGCCAGCGGCTCCGCTTGCGAGGCCAGCCGCCGCTGCGCCCGCGCCGGCGGCCGCGGCCCCGGCAGCGAAGACGGGGGCGGCAGCGGCCGCGAAGCCAGCGATGCCGGTCTCCCGGTGACATAGCCGCCATGCAGCCTGGCCCGGCCCCTCCTTCACTGCCCCCCTGGCCCGGCCCAGCCCTTGCCTCCTCCCTGGCATCTTGGCCATCCCCGGCCCTCACACCCGCCGTATGCATGCCTTGCGTCCGATCATCGAATCCACTCCCCTTTCAGAACGTGTCCCTGTGACCATGTTCTTTGACCCTGTGTGACTCTTTTCGCTTCGAATGTACCTGTGTCTTCCTTGGCGTTGTGCCCAGTTTAAATGTGTTTATTAGGGAAGGACGCCAGTTTTTAAGCACCCCCTCTCCCCATGCCCTAGGCCCCCCATGCCAGCCTGGCGGCCCCCACGATCGCGAGTCCATCGATATCGAACCCATGACCGCCTCCTTCATGCCGGGAACCCGCACTAGCCTCCGCAATTGCAAGCCCTTATATATAACTAAACGAGCTGCGCCGCGTCGACGTCTTGCGAAATTCTCAATGAGCGAGGGGCACGCCGGCGTGGGCGGTCCTCACGCAGACGGGGGCGTCGGGGCGCAGGTCCTTGCAGCACGTCCACTGCGCGACCTGCCGGACCGTGCGCGTCTTGTTCTTGACGACTGGTGTGTCTGCAACCTTGCAGCAGCAGTTGCAGGCCGGGCGTACAATTGCAAGGTTTTTTATGTCGCCGTGCCAGGGGCATTCGGTTTTCTGCACATCCTCCTTCACGTCCACCACCTCGCCCATCGCGAACTTTCCCGGGTGGTGTCCGCAGGCGAACGAAGCCAGGGGGTCGTCGTCGCGCTTCTGGTACACGACCTCGCAAGTCTTGCAGCGTAATAGCTCTGTCGGACATGATCGAAATCAATATCAGGGATATTTAACGCTGTTTAAATTTTTTGGAGCTCAAACAGCGCTGCCGCAGTGCCAGAATTTGAATGCGCGCCTTTCTTTAACGAGACGCCGAAGTAGTCTGCCTCGGCGAGGAGGACGCGCAGCTCCGTCGGGTCGCTCGGGACGGCGAGGACGCCGTTAGAGAGATAGCCGAGGATCGCCGCGAAGGCGCCCGGGTCGCGGTCGACGACGTAAGCGCCCTCCCCCGTCCGAGCGCTGGGGATCCTGCGAAAGCCGCGAAAATTAAAGGTGAGGCGCGGAAAACGGACCCGTGAAACGCGCCTGCGGTGGCCTCGCGATCGATATCGTGAATGATCGGCGCACCTTGCTCCGAGAAGCGCGGTGAAGAATGTGGCGCCGGGGCTCGACAAGAGAGTGGCTCGCGTCGTCTTGAACTCGCGCCCGCGGACGTCAAGCAGAATGTAGTCCTGCGCAAAGCAATAAGAGCGAGCTCGCGATCGGCAGCTCGCGCGCTCTCCCGCGCGACTTTTGCGCAGCCGCTGGGTGCAATCGATATCTCTGGCGCGAAATTTGCGTGGATGATCATGATCTCTTGCGCGAAATTTGCGCGAAATTTGCAGGCCCGCGGCCGAAACCCACCGACACCATTTGGGCTAGCTCGAGCTCCGGTCGCGATCGGCGGTGGCGGTTATAGAAACGGCGGTGGTTTCCTAGCCTTGGTACGTTGTTTTCCTCCCCTCCGATCCGAGGCTCAGCCTTGGTTGTTTTCCTCCTCATTTAAATTTGATAAGCAATTGGTGCCCTAGGCCTATATATATATACGTTTTCCTCCCCTATATATTTGATCATGAGGGCCTGTACATTACATAAATATGCCCAGCTAGCGCTGCAGCTGCAGGAGCTCGATCGCGAGCTAGAGGACATGTATATATGCGTATGCATGCAGGAGAAAGCGAGCTCCCCGGCGCATGCATGAGCTCGAGGATATCGATGCGCAGCTGCAGCAGCGCGCGCGCCCATTCCTCATGCAGCATATGCATCGCTTGCCCATTTCTACGACAGCAAGCGGCGCACATTCCGAAGCGGCACTCGCCCACACAGAAGCGCTGGCGCGCGCCTGCTGCGGAGATTTGACGGGGCGAGCCGAGCTTGAGGTGCGGGGCAGCAGCGTGCGAGGCCACGCGAAAAAGGTTGACCGTAGAATTTGCGATATCAATGCAGGGTGCGGGATTTCGCGCTTCCACGCGCGCGGCGTCATCGTCGCCGTTTTCGAAATCGCGTCACAATCGCGAGCTCGCGATCGAGGACGACGCAAGTCTGGAAGAATCGACGAGATCTAGAGAGGTTCGTATGGCTGGTCGTGATAATGATTCCAATTGCAAACGCTAAGGCCGAACGACTCGAACGCTGCATGCAGGGGTCGGGACCAAATGAGCGTCTAAATCTCGCATGCCCATGCGCTGAATGCATCAGGTTCGACCGTTTTGGCTTACCGCGGTGCGGCTTTTCGCGCCTGTTTGAAATTCGAAATTCGCGGCACATTTACAGACCCAATGCTCGGCCGTGGGCGTGCAAGTACCGGTGCACGTGTCATCAGTGCGAGGAAGCGCGCTCGCCGAGAGCGAGCGTCGCGGCTGGATTTTGCTCTGACTTCGTGCACCACCTGGAAGCGATGGCGCCGCCCGACGAAGGGAGCGCACAATTGAAGGCCTGCAGGTCTGACTGGCTGGTGCGCAGGCGGCCGCTCTCCAACGCTAGCTTGTATATATTGTCTCGCGTTTAATATTTGCGCGTGCGGTTTTTAAGCTTTGCTTGTTGAACATGATCACCATGATCATGTTCAGTGATGCCCGCGCGCGCGCGCCCGCAGACCGATCTGGAAAAATGCATTGCCGATCGGGGCGAACAGAGCGTGGCATCGGCCGCGTACGCCCTCCGGCTCGCCCGTCTCTACCGCGAAATTGGTACCGACGCCGAAACTCTGGACCTCTACAAGGTGCTCGCCCTTACTAAAATAAATTCCATTAGATCTAGAGGTTGAGCGATCAACTTTCATCATCCGATCGCGCATGATCATGAGCTGGCGTTCGAATTCTTCATATTTTCTGCGTTTGATTTGCGCATGCGCAGCGCTTCCTCGCGCCCCGCCTGCTGGACGACGCGCGGCGGGACGAGCTCCTGGGCGCCGCCTGCCCGAGGGACCTCGCGGAGCACGCGCGCGGGTTCGCGGTCGTCTGCATCAACGCCGGCGACTACGCGAGCGCCAAAGGGGCCCTCACTGTGCGCGTTTTGCAGAGATTCGCAGAAAGTCGGTCGCTTTACTGCTTTATATAGACACTTAAACACTATAGACACTTTGATTTTATGTATAGAAAGTCGCAGAAAGTCGCTATAGATATAGACACTCAAGCGCTAACCAGTTCTGCAGGCCACACTGCGAATTTTCGACACGCGTGTCAATAACAAAGTCGATTGCATCTGCATGCGCAGCTGCCTTGGCAACGCCCGAGCGCTGAGCCACGAGATCGCCACGACGCTTTGGATGCTTGCTATCGCTGCGGTCGAGCTGAAGGAACCGGACGGGGCCTGGAAATACGCCCGGGTGAGCACCTTCTTTGGCTTTAATTTCATTTCCGCATATTATATATATGTCCTTGACTATAATTATAAGCGTCTGCTCGTTATATGAATTTGCGTAAATGTACACGTACTTGCAATCGCGCAGACAGCAGCAAAGTCCGACCGTCTGGCCCATTCCGGGATCCCAGAATACCAAGACCAGCCATTCGTCTCCCGTTGCTGCTTGTTGGCAGACATCCTTATCGCTCTCTCGGACCTGTACAAGGACGCAGCCCGTGCTGGAGACGCGGAACGAGTTCTGGAGGTGAAGCGCTTTCGATTTCGCAAATATAATCTGTTATATATGCAGTACCGGTCCGTTTCAGACTAACCTAGAGATTGCGTGTATGCATATGCGCAGCTGAACCTGGAGATCGCGGAGCAAGCATGCGAGCCGTGCAAGAAGATCGGCAACGCTCTCGGGCTGGCTTTGTATCGGCTGGGGGTCGCAGCTGTTGTGCCCAGTTCCGTATCTGGAGATAAAGAGCTCTTGAGCTCAAGCGCGGACGTGCTCAGAAGCGAGTCTCTTTTACAGGCGCGTTCCGAAATCGATTATTACCGATCGCGAAATTCAATAACGATTCCAGCTGTGATATTCATTTCGATGGGTAGTTGCTCTTATATTTATATTAATAGTGGCGGCGCAGCGTGCGCTGGCCGAGACCGAGCGGACCGTGGGGGAAGGCGCGGACCTGGCGACCGTCCTCTACCACCTCGGCACCGTGCAGTTCGTCAGGAAGAACTTCGAGGGGGCCACGTCCTCCCTCCGCGTGCGTGCACGGTCCCGCGGGCCGGGGATCGAGCTCCGCACTCGCCCTTTAATTTAATAGCTGCGCCGGGTCGACGTCGAAGCTGACCGGCCGCAGCGCGCTCTTCACCTCGCTGGAGACTTGTTCGGACCGGCCCACAGCTTCACGGAGAAGGCCCTGGAGGCCATGTTGAGCGCACTGTTGAATCGAATGGCGAAGGATTCGATGCGGCACGCGAGCGAGACCACCGGCGCCATCTCTGCCCTCGCCGACGAGTATCAATTCTTCTCGAAGGTACCGAATTTTCGAAGCGTCGATGTCGAAGCCTTCATGATCATTTCTTCGATGCGAATATTAATTCTCAAGTTAACGTTGCTCTGCGCCGAGCAGAAATGCGCCGCCTTTATTGCGCACGCGGGGAGGGTGCCCTCTTGCTTGGGCCCCGACAAAATTGTGGACACGTCAACCTTGGCCGAGCTCGTTCAAGTGCTTAATTCTTACTCTTTATCGGCCGGGGGCCGGTTCTATATGTATTAATCATATAAGAGCAATACTTTCCTTACATTTTCGCATTCTTTGAGTCGGGTGGCAGGGGATGGAGGAGCTCCGCGCGACGGACACGGATCTGATCAACCTGGCCGAGCGGAAGCGGGCGCTCGAAGGGCAGCTGCAGCTCCTGAAATTTCTGAAGGACAACTCGAAGGGGACGGATGCAGCCCGCAGCGGCGCAGAGAGAGTGCGCATATGCATGCCGGTTTCATCGCTAAAGCAAAAAAGGTCATGCGTCAACGTTTGCTAAAGGTTGCCGGCAAGTCTGCGAAGCTGGAGGAGCGGCGTCGATCTCTGGAAGAGCGGAAGCGGGCGGAGGCGGAACGCCAGCAGGCGCGTCAGCAGGCCGAGCTCGCAGAGCGGGCAGAGCGCGACGCGGCGGACCAGGCGCGAAAACTAATTAAATATATTAAATATGAACTAGTTTATTGCGACGTCGACGTGAAATAACGCCGGCGCTTGATCATGATCAGGCAGCCGCCCTGAAGCACGTTCAAGAGGCCGACTGGGCCCGCGCCCGCACGCTGCTCGACGCTCTGCTCAAGGTGCACTTCGAATTCTAGATCTATAAATATTGATAGCGATTTCACTGCTAGCGATTTCACTGCAACTCCGCGGCCCAGAACCAATCTAGCTTTTATCCCCGTGCGCCCCGTCTGACCCCGGCGGCCCATCGTACGCGCAGCGATCTCCTGGCAACTCAGAGGCGCGCCTGCTCCGCATCCGTGCGCCCTAGGCCTTCGCCCCCTCTCCAAATTAAATAATATTGCTATATGCATGCGGAAGTATTGCAGCGCGCTTCTAAACTCTTCCCAGAATGCAAGATGGGCGCGGGCCAGTTTGAGGCAGCCTTGAAGGAGGCGGAGGTCGTGGAGCGGGAGCTCTCGCTCGCCGTTTCACGCCTGACCGCCGGCTCTGCTGAGCTCGTTTTACTTGCAAAGTGCGCTTAAAAAAAAAGCTTGTCAACGTTGGTGTACATGTCGCGAACGTGATCTAAGCCCCTCGCAGGGTTCAGCTCGAGCGAGAGCGGGCGGAAACCGAGCTCCGCCACCACAGAGAGGCCGAGCTGAAGGCGGAGGAGGCGGCGCGGCGGGAGGCGGAGGAGCGGCGGCAGCTGCAGGCGCAGCGGAGGCGGGAGGAAAAGCAGCGGAGACGGCAGCTGGAGCTTGAGCGAGAAGAGGAGGAGCGAAGGGCGCAGGAGGAGCGCGGTCGCGAGGAGGAGAGGCGCCGCGAGGAGGCGGTGGCGGCGCAGCTGCAGCTGCAGGCGGCGGAGGAGGCGGAGCGGCAGCGGCGGGAGGAGGAAGAGCGGCAGCGGCTCGCAATCGAGGAGGCCCAACGGCGGCTGCGGGAGGAGGAGGGGCGGAAGGAGCGGATGCGACTCGAGGAGGAGGCCCAACGGCTGCGGCTGCTTCAATCGCAAGAGGAGGCGGGTGCAACCGCTGCAGCTGCGACGGTTTCGGCGAGCGATATCGATGCTCGCCATGGCCACGGGCCCGCAAGCTTAAGCCTGCAGCAGCCGCGAGATCGCAAAGCAATCGAAAATGAGTCTCGCGAGGCGGTAGCCGCTCCGCTCTGTCGCTTCTTCGCGTCGGGTGCATGCCGCTTCGGGGTCCACTGTCGGTGCGTATTATATATTAGCTATATAGATCTATATTTTTCTCGGGATCTAAATTATTCAATGGCAGTATTAATGACCGCCTTTGGCGCAGGTACAGGCACTCTACATCCGGATCCGCACCAGAAGTCAACGTCAACGTCGTCGTTGCAAGGGAGTTGACGCGTACGTCGACGTCGACTCCCGTTTCGCGCACTGCAGCCGGCCATGGTCCCACCAACAACGGCAACGGCAAGCCGGGGGTATCTCGCCGACCATGCACGAGCTTCGCGAACGGGTACTGCAGGTTCGGCGACCGGTGCTGGTGCGAATTCCCAGCCTCTGGTCCAATGCCGGATGCCCTTTTCATGATCGCCGGGCGTACGCGTTCCACGTATGCGCAGGTTTGCCCACGTGCATGTTACTGCAGCATCGCGGAGCTGCAGCGATAATCTCGAACACACAACACCAGCCTGCAGTCCCGGATCCGCTGCGCATATGCATGCTGCAGCTGTTCCCTCCAGATCAGAATCTCTGGATACCGAATCCAAGCCTGCAGCTGGGCATTACCATATGCATGACGCTGCCGGCAACGATATTGGCGCTGCCTGGGCTGCTGGCGCCGGCCGCGGCCCCTCTGCCGCCACCGTCAAGTCCCGCGCCTGGTTCCCCCCGGCTTCGAATTCCCTCGCGATCGCCTCAAATTCCGATCTTTCGAGTACCAGTTCAGCCGCCGTCGGTATCGTGCCCGCCCATGCGTATGCACATCCCTCGCTCCTCGACGCGTCGACGTCGCGGACAGCGACGGCTCCTCTGCTCCCGTCAACGTTAACCCCTCCGCGGCCTGCAAACGCGGCCGCAGCCGCTTCGAATTCCCCTTCCAGCCCCCCCGGATCCGGATCCGCCCCTCGAGGCGCCCCGCCGCAGAATGCGGGCGTGGCCGCGGGCCCTGCGTCGCCCCGCCCCACGCGGCCGTATCTGCCTCCTGGTGTTCCCGGGTCCCCCGTCCGCCCCGTTCGCTAGTACGGCCCCGGCAGCAATTCGCAGCACGTACCTCGAGCTTAGAGCTATAGGCTATAAATATGGCCCGCGGCATTCGTTTCTCGGTCCACAACCGCAACGGCATTTATTAATATTCACCTTTCCCGCTATGTAAATTACGAATTTTCGCACTGGATGTGGACTGGGAGGCAAAAGTACTAGCCAGGGTAGCTCCGCGCGCCGCAGCGCTTTCTGCTTTCACATCGCTATCATAGTATAGAGGTCGCACCAGCCGCAGCACCGCTTTCGCAGCATGTAAGAATTTTGCACCGGGTCGATTCGAGGAGAAAACGAGTTGTGAAAGGCCGGTCGGCGGCAGAGACTTTATAGTTCTTTAACTTTGGCTAGAAGTCGAGCTAGTGAAAGCTAGCCTAGGAGGGGACTCGAATTCGAAATAACTGCCGGGTTCTGAAGTTCCCGAATTAGTAAAAGGGGGTTCGCCGGAGCCTGCTTCAGCCTGATTTAAATCAAGCTTAAATAAGGCTGAGGCAGGCTTGGCGAAACAGGTTCAGTCTACAAATAGCAAGCATCTTCGGCTAGATAGTCGACCGATCGGTTTCGCGGTCCAACGTGAACGGCAACGGCATTCACTTTGATTTTCCCGCGATTGTAATCATATGAATTTTCACACTCCAGCGAATTACGCCGCTTTCGCAGCGCTAGCCTGTAAGAGTTTTGCACCGGGTAGATTCGGCACTCGTCTGTTCGAATTAAAATAGGAGGCGCGATTGGCGAGATACCGAATTCGAAGCGTTTAACACGAGCTAGACTCTGAGCTCCCCTCGAGAACGCCTCTGAATGCCAATCTATGCTCAGTCTCTCGCGGAATGATGTTTGGTCATACAAAGGCGACAAGGAAAAGGCCAGTTTCGCGGCTAGCTCCGCTAGCTAGCAGTGCTTCCGGCCGGCGAGTCCCGGGAAGGGCAGTTCGGCGGAGAGGGCCTTGCGCTGTCGAGGGCTGAAGAGGGGGCCGATCGCGAGGCGCAGCGACCTCCGAGACCAACTTTCGCGCGGCGAGGTTAACGTTCTGGCGGGAGATCAAAAATGCTTTTCATCTCGGCTGATCTAAAATGCACGTGCACGTGCACTTCCCAGTCTAGATCTCCGCTTTAATTCCGACTGGATTGGCCTGGATTCCGACCAAATATTCGCTCTTCAATATATTTCTAGAGCTTTAATATTAATTCTAGCTGGCGCTAACGCTCACTTTGCTGCGTCCCCGTGCTCCTCGTCGTTCTAGTGTGACTAGTAATTCTGCGTCGACGCCCTTGAGTTCTTCTACTCCTTCTCCTCGTGCTCGTTCTCCTTATCTTTTGCGTTCTTCTGATCGTGTCCCTTCTCGTGATCCCTCTTGATTCTGTATATATTTTGTGCTAGTTTACTGTATTGTTGTCTTTAATATCACTACCTACGGGGGGTTCGCCCCACCGTAGTCTCTCAAAAAAAAAAACGCTCACTGCTCGCCGCCGGGCCGGAAAAAAATTCTCTGCTAAAAACGTTGCAACTAGCCGGCTTGTGATACACAAGCACCGCCTGAGGTCCGCCTCTCCCCGACAGCAGCGCTCTGCGCGGCCCGCCGACGCGCTCCTAGCCCCCGGTAGCATGGTGGCAGCACCTGTGACGGCTTTGCGCTAGCTCCCGGCGCGCGACCCATCTCGCGTGCACCGTCTTGCGACTTCCGCGGAGCCAGGTCGCTCGCAAGCGCAACCAACGTTCTCAGCGTGTTAGATAAGGTCGGGATCGCACCTTGCCGCGTCCCCGGGCGAGCCGTGTGAGCTTCGGACCGTCGGCAGGCGACGAGCACCTTCGGCCGCCCGCGGGGCCGGCCGGCCGCCCGCCGCGAGCCTCGTATCGATCCTGCCGCTCATAGCTAGTGCAGCCATCACTAATGAGTGCGTGGTGAAGCCCTGCGCGGCCCCCCTCGCACACTCCGCGCCCTGACCGACCCGCCGCTCGCAGGCCCTGCGCCGCCGAGGCATCTTTCGCCGTCGCGGAGGCCGCTCACCGCTGGCCCGCATCGCTTAGGCCCGCGAACGCCCCGCCTGCGTGTCCTGCCGCGCCTCAGGCAGATGCGCGCTCGTGTGCAATCAAGCATGTCATGCGTTTCCAGATGGCATGGCTGCGACGGCGGGGCGGTGCGGGCTGAGATGTCTAGGGCCATGAGGGACATCTAGAGCACGCGCAGAGCTCGCGTACGGGCGGCGGCACGCACCCCCGCCGCCAGCGGCACCTGCTCCAGTGGGGGGGTGGCACCTGGGAGATTCGATTTCGCTGCTTACTGCGAGGGCCGCCGGGCCGACGCTAACGCAGATCGATGCACAATTTAGAAGAGCATGCGCAGCTGGAGCGCGGCCCCCGGGGGTGCATCCGCAGCGGAGATCGCCTGCTCCTCCAGAAGGCTTGGGGTGGGGGCACCTGCGCGGGAAGCGAGATATAGATCATATATATGCATTTACAGCATTCTGCATGCTTAACAGAGCGCTCGCTGGCCCAGACGGCGCAGGCGGGGCAGGTTTCTCGAGAATCACGATCTCATTATCAAGATCTCAGGACGCTGGCGAGCTACTGGCGCTCTACCGACAGAGCGCTGAACAGAGAGAGAAGGCGGGGCGGAGGGGGCCGCAGCCCGGGAGGGCCGCAGAGGAGGGGGGGGATGCAGCCCCGCTAAGGTGGTGGTGCAGTCTAGCTGCCCCTCTCGAATCCCGCCGCCGGCTGCTGCCGCCTACGCCGCGCGGAGCCTCATCGCTCTGCGCGAGAGCCGCGGGTGGCGACATCAGCGGGCGCACTGGGCGGGCGGGCGTGCGCGCGCGGCGCAGGCAGGCGCACCGATCTCCAAGAGCGCTCGCTGCTCCGGTTGCTGCTGCCGGCGCTCAGGTGCTTCTATCGAGAACGAAAGCTCCTTTTCGGCTCCTTTTGCTGCGCGGAAACCGTTCAGCAGCGCGGTGGCGGGCGGGCGCGGTGGCGGGCAAGCGCGGGGCCCTCACCTCGTTCTCGGCGGTCGATCCTGAGCTTCCTGGACGATAAGCCAGCTTCACCGGCAGTTCTAGACGGTCGGAAAGTCAGCGCGGATGCGTCTGAGACGAAGCGACCGGCGAGGGATGCGCACCGGCGTGACCGGGAGCCGCCACCGCGGCGCCGGAGCTCGGCGGTTGGACCGCGCTAGCTGCGACGCGTGGGGGGTCGGTCAGAAGATCCGCGGCGCGGCGGGCGACGCCGGTGCGCGGCGGGCGCGGATAGCACAGAACGAAAGAAGGGCATACCAGGTGCCTAGTCTTGGGCGTTCGCCCCTCGTTCTGCGGAGTCAAAGGAGGAAGCTTGAATCTCCCGCGTGCCCGAGCGAGCTCTCGTTGATCTTGTGTGGAATACGTGGCGTCGGCGCCCTTCTCCGCGTTCCGAGAGCGGTAGATGGCATCCTTGGACGGTTGACGATGCTCCGGCACCGCCCTGTAGCCCGACGAAGGCGCGGTCTCTGCTGACGAGGCGGAGCGGGTCAAGGGCCGCGGGCGGCGCGGGCGGGCGTTCTTAACGAGGGACCACTCTTTTTAGACCCTCACTAGTTGTTCCAGACGCTGCTGGCTCGAAAAAGGGTTCACGGGGCGGCCCGGGACGGGAACCGACCCCGAGTGGCCCGAAATCGCCCGGCCAGGCGCTCAAAGTGCTGGGGTGGGCTCTCCGATACTACTACTGCGAGCACAGCGCCCCCGGCGCTCACGCCGGCTTCCGGCCGCGGCTGGTCAACAAAGATTTGGGGTACACCGCGCTTCGTTCTCCAAGTCGCGGATTTCTGAGGGGCTTGGCGTGCAGTGCTATATTAATTGAGCTCGGGGGAGCTAGCTATAGGGGACTTTTTAAAAGGAGGGGAGGGAGAATTCGAATTTTTAAGTGACGTACTGCATGCGAGCAGCTGCCGAATTTCGAAGTTCCGAGTTCGGAGTTTCCGATCGAATGACCACTGCAGCCAAGCGCGCGCGACCTGCCGCGTGCACATCTGCAGCAGCAGCTGGCACGAGCACCGCAATGGTGAGGTCCTGCAAACTGCAAACTGCGACTGCAAAAGTTGCCTCGTCGCAAATATAATTTCGCGCGGAAGAGCGAGCTGCCGGAACTAATCAACACGTGCACGCACACTCCGCTTCGCTTCGCACAGGATTACATTCTGCTCGACGTCCGCGGGAGCGAGTTCAAGACGACCCGCGCCACTCTCTTGTCGAGCCCCGGCGCCACATTCTTCACCGCGCTTCTCGAAGGAAGGTGCGCATGCGCGCGAGATCGATATCAGTCAGTCGCGAGGCAACCGCAGGCGCGATTCCATTCTTTCGCGCCTCACATTTTCGCGGCTTATGCAGGATCCCGAGCGCGCGGACGGCGGAGGGCGCGTACGTCGTCGACCGCGACCCGGGCGCCTTCGCGGCGATCCTCGGCTATCTCTCCAACGGCGTCCTCGCCGTCCCGAGCGACCCGACGGAGCTGCGCGTCCTCCTCGCCGAGGCAGACTACTTCGGCGTCGTACAGGAAATTAAGAAGGGTGAGCTCGAGCGCAAGCTTTAGCTTCTAATTGCGCGCGATTGCGATCGATCGCGAGCGCGTGTTCATTGCGGGACAATGAGCGCTAATACCACAGTTTTCGACAGAGCTTTTCCGCTGCAATACGTGCGGAATCGTGTACCAGAAGCGTGAAGGCGGCAATGATCCCTTGGCATCTCTTGCCTGTGCGCACCACTCCGGGACCTTCGCCTTCTGTCAGGTGGTCGACCTGAAGGAGGACTTCACGAAAAGCGAATGCCCGGAGCATGTGCACCCGCACCCGCACGACCGCGGCTGGAGGGATCGGGGACCACTGTATTGCGATATCTGCAAAGGTATTCTCAAGAAGGCTGTCGAGAAGCAGACGTCGCGCACGGTCCGGCAGGTCGCGCAGTGGACGTGCTGCAAGGACGTCCGCGAGGGCGCCCCGCCATGCAAAAGGGCCGCCCACGCCGGCACTCCCCTTTTTTCGTGATAATTGCGACGCTTTCAACTTTCTTCTCATGACTAGCAGCATGTGCAGCGCTCGCGCTTCTTCTTTCTTCTTGAAGCTTTAAATTGTAATCGATACTATGAACGGTAACTGCTGCATCATCACGAAAACTCTCCAAAGCTCTTCCAAACTTGAAAGCTTGATCTCTTTATAAATATCCGTGCCACGGATATCGATTGCACCCTGCACCCTTCTGCGTGCAATCTGATGCCTTTGATAATCACCCTACCCTCAGCTAGATTGCACTTGCATTAAAATTAAATATCATAGTATTCTGAGCCTTCCAAAGCCGCAGTGCACGGCGAGAAATTCGCGCGAAATAAAAAAGTCGTTGCTCATATATATAATTAAGCTAGAAACTGCGTCATTATGCATTCTAAACGTGCTCAGTTTTGCTCCACGTCCCGAGGAGAATTTTAGACGCGGACGTGCTTCGCCGATGCGGATTCTATTTTAGACCAGGATCCGGACCGATCAGTTAACGTTCACATCGATATCGCAGTTCGAATTTTGATCGCTGATCTAGATCGGGCCGGGGCCACGGCCCGGCCGGCGGCGCGTGGGCGGATCCGGACCGCGGACGGTGTCGGCGGCGCGGCGGTACCCCTCGGCGGCGGCGGCGGGGTCCCCCTCGTGCCAGTCGATGTACGCTGCGGCCCCTTCTGATGAGCGGCCTGGAGAGGCCTTGGACTCCGGGAGCGCTGGGCGGGGCAGGGCTGGGTGGGCGGGCCGCGGGTCTGGAGGCAGGAGGCCTTGAACTCCGTGTCGTCGTCCGTCTCCTCGAACCTGGCGACGCCATAGAGCTTCGTAATCAGCCCGAAACGAAAGGATATATGCAGCACGCTAAGCCTGCAGATCTAGAGCGCTTCTTGGCGGGCTGAACAGGCTCGAGCTCTCCTCGCACCAGTAGAGGCGCTTCGAGAAGTGCCGCGCCAGGTCCGGCCGCTCGATTTGCACTGCGAGCGCTAGCCCCGCGCCTCGCCCCGTGAGCGCGGCCGGCCGGGGATCGGATGGGGGGTACGGCAGCACCGTGCAGCTCGCACAGTCCCCGCAGGACCTCGCACTCGAGCCGGTGGGGGTACACCTGCCCGTGCACGCCGGGCCCGGGCTGCTCAGCCCCCGGGCGGGGGCCGGGGCGCCGATGCGGGGCGGAAGGCAGCAACATATGTACATACCCGCAAGCGGGGCAGGGCGTCCCAGGCCTGGGGGGGGGGGGGGGGGGGGGGGGGGGGGGGGGGGGGGGGGGGGGGCAAGGCGCTCAATCGTGAGACCCCGAATGGTCCGGCCGAGCCGCTGGAAACAGCGCTCGAAACAGCTGGCAACCCCCTCCCTGCCTGGCCGGACCTATCCGAGCAATTTGGTTTAAATCGTGAGACCCCGTGGCCTGTGCTCGGCCCATGGCCAGCGCACCTCGAACTGGAGTTCCAGAGCCGCCCGCAGGTGGCCGAACTGCCGCAGGCTGAACCCCGCCCGCACCTGCCCCCGCCAGCCAGCCGCGGTCAGAGCTGATTACACGAGTACCGTAGGCGCCAATTCGAGCCGCACTTTCGCGCAAGCTCGCCCACCTTTGCAGTCGTTGCGAGGAGATCCGTTCGCACTAGGCGTCCAAACCTGCCGCCGGCCCCGTGCACGGCCGGGCGCGCCCAGTTTGGTGAGTTAATTGCAAGCTTAAGGTCCGTCCTGCGCGCGTACGCACCTCTCGACGGCCTCCTTTGCAATCTCAATCGCGCGCCGGTGTAGCGCGAGGACCTGCCGATCGATTGGGGAGGGGGGGCCGGGGGGAGAGGGGTACGGCGCGCCTCCTCGAGGGGGAGGAGCATGAAGTCGGGGGATATAACGGCGAAGTCTGGGGGGCACGCAGACGTGAGGGGGGCGGGGCGGACAGCTGCGGGGGTACGCCTTCCGCGGACGCACCCGAGGTGACGACGATGACGAAGTTCCAAATGTTCTTGCAGGCGCGCTCCGCGCGCCTCCTCCCTGGAGCAAAACAATTAGGAGGGGAAGACAGGGGGAGGGGGTAAGGTGGTGGGCTACATCGAACTCACAGGGTGGGGTACGAGCCTCGGAGGAAGGGCCAGTGAGGAGGTTGAGTGCGAGGGAGCGGAGGATCGAGTCGAACTGAACGCAGGGAGGGGAAGTGGGGGGGGTGGGGTGGGGTGGGGGGATAAATATTTATGAGCCCCGGTCGGGAGTACTAGTACAGAATCGGTCGCAGAAAGTGGCAAGCAGACCGAAGGGGGAGGGAAGAAAGCGCGGAACCGCCCGGGGCCGGAGGATCCCGGAGCCGGCGACAGCAATGCGAACGAGCTGGGCGAACGCTCTGTTCGGTCTTCAAGAGGTATTTCGAAAGGCAGCGCTCACCACGAAGAGATGACGGGTACGTATTCTTCTAGCAAGCGTGCGGAAGACGGGGGTACCCAGGACGCTCCCATGGGGTGAGTCTCAGGAGCGGGGTGGGCCGGGTTCGGAGCGGGGAGGGGTACCGGGGGTCGCCCAACAGGACGGCGAGGGCTGAGCCGGCGCCGGCGGCCTCTTCCGCGGTCACGCGGCGCTGCGGGCCCGGGGTTGCAAGGCGGCGGGAAGGCATCTGGGAGCAGCAGGGGGCTACCATGAACTCGTCCTCCTTGTGGGGATTCAGGATGTAGGGAGGGGGGGAGAAGGGGACGGGGGCGGGAGGGGCGGGGGCGGGGGCGGCGGCTCGTCGAAAGGGGCGGGCGAGCCGGGGCCGAGGGGAGCGGGGGGCGGGGGTGTCGGAATTGATCGCGAGGCTCGAAAGCTTGACGAAGAGCGCGTCCACGTCCGCCTCGGGGAGGGGCGCTGGCTCCGCCCCGGGCCCGGGGCGGGGGCCGGGTATATATATCCTCCAGACGGCGGGCGGGGGCGGGGGGGGAGGGGGGGGGGGGGGGGCGCGCCCCGGGAGCTCGAGCCCTCGCCCCGCAGCTCGGCGCTCACGAAGAGCTCCCAGAAGAGCGCCTCGCTTCGTTCTGCTGCCCATCGCCCCGCATCTGCGTCGGCGGGCAGTGCGTCAACGCCGTCGCCCTTCGTGCGCCCCCTGCTCTCCCCGCGCGCTCTCTCCTCGGCCTCCCCAGCGCCCGTCTCTCCGGCCAGCCCGTCTCTCTCGATCCGCCTCGTGCCTCTACCTCTGTGCGCCCCTCGGGAGGGGGCGTCGCTGGATTACAAGTGCTGTACATATGCATACGTACAGGAAGGGGCCGGGAATGGGGCGCTCCGGATCGGCGGGACCGCAGCCGCTCCGAGGCTCCGCGACCCGCTTGAGCCCTGATCATGAAGGCTTCGGATTTAAAGAAGCCAGGCCTCCTCCTCGACGGCCACGTCCTCGGCCTGCGGAGCAGCGACGGTCGGCGAGGAGAGCTGCACGTCCCAAGGGATCGAAGGGACTGACCTCGAAGACCTCGGCGTCGGCGGCGGCGAAGTCGCCAGCCTGCGGTTCGTCAGGGTGGCAGCGGTCAGATCCAGGGGAGGGGGAAGGGATCCGGACCTGGGCGGCGCGCTCCTCGACGAAGAGCGGCGCCTCGTCGTCCCCGTCGGCACGCTTCTCGAGCATGAACTGCGGCGAAAGTCACGAGGGGAGGCGGCTGCGGCGCGGCAATTGGCCTGGGGAACGAACGCTGCCGTACGAGACCTCGTCGTTCTCGATTGCGGCTTCGTCGCTCTCCGCGCGCTTCTCAGGCATGAACTGCGGGACCGGAGGTTTAAAACAAGAGCGAAGTCTCGAGGGAGGACTCGGGAGCGGGGCCGGACCCCGCCGTAGGAGACCTCGTCAACTTCGACGGCGGCCTCGTCCGCGGCGTACCCCTTCCGCTCGATCACCATCTGTAGAAGGTAAGGGACGCGTTCAGGCGCGGGAGGCGAGGGAGATACCCCGCCGTAAGAGAGCTCGTCGCTGTCGATCCCGTCGTCGGCCTCGAGCTCGGCCTTCAGCCCCTTCCTCTCGATCATCTGCAATTTGAGCGGCCGATGATCACAATCAGGGCACAAACAATTTAGCGAAGGCCGGGCGCTATATAGCTAGCTATACGTATACATAGCGAAGTTCAACGCACCATTCCGTACGAGACCTCGTCGACCTCGATTACGGCCTCCTCGTCCTCGTTTTCCGCGCGCTTCTCCAGCATCACCTGAGGGGCGAACTCAAGGGTCGAGGAAGGGAGAGATACAGATCAAAGGGGGAACGAACGCTGCCGCAGGAGACCTCGTCGTTCTCGATCGCGGTCTCGTCCGCGGCGTACCCCTTCCGCTCAAGCATCACCTGCTGCAGAGTCGCGCAGACGGCTAGGGCAGGGGCTGGCAGGGCCGGACCCCGCCGTAGGAGAGCTCGTCGTTGTCAATCCCGTCGTCGGTGGCCCGCCGGTCGTTGATAATCTGCAAGCATCGAGTTGGCACGCGCAAATCGAAGCGTCTCCAGACGACGGCCAGCGCACCACTCCGTAGGAGAGCTCGTCGTTCTCGATGCCCTCGTCGGTGGCCTGCGGGCGCTTGTCCCAGATGATCTGCACACACACATCCGGATCGTCAGCGCTCGGATTCGAATTCAGTTTTGTGCGGGCGGGTACGGCGCACAACCCCGTGGGAGACCTCGTCGTTCTCGATGGCGACCTCCTCGTCGCCCTCAGCGCGCTTCTCGAGCATGAACTGCGGCGACAGTCACGAGGAGATTGGCCGCCGGGGGTGAAGAAGGGGGCGAACCCCGCCGTAGGAGACCTCGTCGTTCTCGATGGCATCCCCGCGATCGGCCTCCGCCTTGTAGCTGCGTTCGTGGACAATCTGCGGGGGCGATGAGGAGTGCTTCGTGAGGGGAATTTAGTAGAGCAGGGCGTAGCGCACGATGCCGTAGGAGAGTTCGTTGTTGTCGATGCCCTCGTCGACGTCGGCCTTGTACCCACGCTCGTGGATGATCTGCGGGAGATCAGAGGGGAGCAGGGGACAGCTGCACCGCCTGGCAGCTCGAGGTAATTGTAAGCTGAAGGCGGCGGCGCACCACGCCGTACGAGAGCTCGTCGTTATCGACGTCTTCCTCGGCCCGCTTCTCGTGTACCACCTGCCCGCAATCTTCACCAGGGGGCCGGGGGGGAAGCGGAGACGTGTAAGGGGAGGGAGATCTAGAGCATCTTGGAAATCGTGTCGACGTCGCGATCTAGCCTATAGCTAGTAGAGCCGCGCACCACTCCGTACGAGAGCTCGTCGTTGTCGATGCGCGTGCCCTCTTCGGCCCGCTTCTCCGGCATGAACTGCGGGTTTCGGGGTCGTGAGCAGAAAGGCAGCTGCTGGACAGGGAGGAAATCAAGGCGCCGGACCCCGCCGTAGGAGAGCTCGTCGTTCTCGACGCCGTCGTCGGTGGCCCGCCGGTCGTGCACCACCTTACCGCGCCGAAGATCACGGACGGGACACGGTCCGAGGCGGACTGGCCGCAGGAGGCGACGCACGACACTGGAAGCGCTGTAGACCTCGTCGTTCTCGACGTCCTCCGCGCGGCGCTGGTCGATGATCTGAGCGGCCTCCTCTCAGTAAGAGACGGTGAATCCCTCGGCCTTAGTCAGGGGCGCACGATGCCGTGGAAGACCTCGTCGTTCTCGACGGCGGCCTCCTCGGACCCCTCCGCCCGCTTCTCGAGCATGAACTGCGGTCCCGTTCAGACGGCCGGACGGCCTCAAGTCCGGACCGGCGCAGGATGCGGCGCCGGCTCCTTCGCACCGAGCCGTAGGAGACCTCGTCGCGCTCGATGGCGGCCTCGGCCTTCAGCCCGCTGCGGTCGTGGACGACCTGCCGGCGCGGCGGCTTAGACATGTGGATGCGCGGTCTGTCGAGCTCTAGGTATTGCGCATCTATCGAGCTCTAGTTAACATGTGGTCGTGGATGCGCAATTACGCGATATATATACATCATCGCATCATGATCATCTAGAAACAATCCACCCAGGCCGAGGCGAGAAGAAGCTGAAGGGCAGGGCTGCCCCAGTTGCACAGAACGCACGACGCCAGAGAGCTCGTCGTTCTCAACGCCGACGTCCGCCGGGAGCCTGGGCTCCGCGCCCGTCCGCGGCCGAGCGGCGGGCACGGTCGTCTGCGCATGCCGCATGGGCGCGGCGCAAGTCAGCCGACGCCGCCATCGCAACGTTTGACCCGGCCCGTCTACAACTTCTGCAAGCGGAGCGGCCGGCGGGGACACGCACGAGAACGTAATCCTTGAACATGGCGCGGTTTTCGACGGCGAGCTACGCGTACGGCGGCCGGTGGGGGCGGAAGGGAGCGGCGGGGCTGATCGTGGGCGCCGCGGCGAGGAGCCGGCTGCTCTTCTAGATCTGCTGAAGATCGTCTGACAGCTGGCGCCGCCTGGCGGTTGCTGGACTCCTGGAACTTTGACGCGTATACGTACGTATACGTATACGCGGCTGCTGGTCGCCGGTGGTCGGCGCCGACTCGGCGGCCGCCGCCTCGATCCGTGATCCGAAATCCTCGAGTCTCGAGGATTGCCTCGGAGATTGTAAGATGAACACACCGCAAATAAACATTCCTGCCCCGGGGCAGTGCAGCCTCTGGTCTGTATCAGGTCTCCGCCGGCACGGCAATGTTTAAAATGCCAGAAGCCTTGAAGGATAGATCGATATATATGATGAAATACGCGAATACAGGGGGGGTGAAGTACGTTAATAACGCGTACGTTATAATTAACGAGTGTATACGTATACGTCATATCAACGGGGGTCATTATAACGCGTAGTTAAGGTTATGTCATCCGTTATAACGGTGACGTTATAACGACAAAACGACAACCCTGCAGCTGCCTAGAACGAGTAATTATAACAATGAAGAAAAATCGGATAAAAGTATGACAATATGCTCTATAGAAAAACCAAAAATCGGTTGGATTGGAAGCGCACCTTAGCCTAGCCGGTTTCGGTCAATGCTTTTGAAACCCGGTTTCATGGGTTCGAATCCGACTGAGAGGATTCTCACTCCTCGAATCCTGCCGGGGCGATAACTATTCCTGCCCCCGGAGGGCAGTACAGACTTGGGTTTCAGATAGCGCGGTTGCGTGTCAATGCGTGAGTGCGCACTGTGCACATTAGCTCTCTTTGCAAGCTTTTCGGAACGGCCGCGGCAGTGGCATCAGCGGCTTGATCGAGCCGATTCTGGGGTACACGTTTCCCGGTGACGGCTACGGCCAGGTCCAAGAATGGCTCGCACCTCAACGCTATGCTGCTGAGCATGCCATCGTGCTCGCTTTGATGCTCCCTGTAACTGGTTTGAAAACCGGGACCGCGTGCGCGCTCCCTGAGGAGCAGGAGCAAAGTTTGTATGGGAACTTTGCGATCTTGGCAACCAGACTACCTGCCGTCACGCTAGCTTCTGAGCTGGATGCGCTTAGCTGCGAAGCTCACTTTCTTCTAAGGAAGCATGCCGGCGCCGCCGGCGCTGGCCATGGATTTCCCGGAAAACACGATTGCGTCTTTGTATGGGAACTTTAGATCTAGAGCCTCGGAGGCTTCGAATTCTCGGCTCGCGATCGGCATAGAAGACTTGGGTCCTTCAGCTTAGTAAACTAAGGAACCCAAGTCCGACTTCCGTGCAACGGTCGATCACAACGACGTCGACAGCCGCGGGCCGGGCGCGGGCCGGGCCACCTGGCCCAGTTGCAGTACTCGTGGCCGGCGCCGCGGCGCGCGCGCGGGGCTGCCGCGCTGCATGATGATATATATGCATGCAGCTGTCGCGCGTATATCATAGTATCGACCACCTGCAGCTGGCCATCATGATCATGATCGATATCATGATCATGATCATGGCCATCAATATGCAGCTGCAGCTGCAGGCTGCCGCCGGCAATTGCAAGCAAGCTTATAATTAAGTTCTAGCTCCGCACTATATATACATACGGCCGGCGCCACACCCCTACTAGTACTCATGAAGCGAATCTGCCAGCTGCAGCGGCTGAGCGCTAGCTATAGCTGCGTGCGCTTGCCGCCGTTTCTACCGCATTTCTACCGCCGTTCCTATGCTAGCACTTCCCGATCGTGACCGCCTCCGGATCCGCCGCGAATGGCGAATCGCGACCGTTACGCAATCGCGAGGCGCGGAATCAAAGCTTTAAGAGCCAATTGCAAGACTCTGAGAGCGAATTCGAAAAGCAAAGAACGAAGGCACGACGAGAGTGTGCCCGTTAGCGTATACGTAGCGGTGGACCTGGCCAGGGGGAATGCGTAGAAGCCAAGCTGCGCAGGGTGGTCAGCGGGGCGACGCTTAGGCCCGACAGGATGCGGAGCTAGCGCTCGTGGACGAAATGAAGGTACATCGGGAAACCCTACAGCTACAAAACGCTAGCGCTCAGCGACGTCGCTCGAACATCTCAATAAGTAGCGATATGAGCAAGCTTTCGTTCAACCTGAGCAGCCATTGCAAAGCTTTCTTGTTCACAAATATCCACACCTGTGGCCGAGCAACTGTGCTTGCAGCAAAGTGCCTCTGCTTGAGCGAGCAGGTCAACCGGGCTGAGCTTGGGCATGGGTACGGGGGCAGCCGGTGGCGTACCCCTTGCTGAGGCATGGGCGGGAACGCCCCTCTCCCCACCCCGCCGAATGGCGCGCCCGGCGCCCATTGCCCCCATCGCCTGCGCCTTGCCTGCAAGCAGGACGTCAACCGGCATTAGCTTGGGTGGGGGTGTGGGGGCGGCCGGTGGCGTACCCTTTGCTGAGGCGTAGGCGGGAAAACCCCTCTCCCTGCCCCGCCGGATGGCCGTCCGACACTGGCGCTGATCCTGCCGGACCTTGCTGCGCCCGAAGCGTTGCAGCCAGCAAGCAAGCGCGACGGAAAGCGACGGCTCTGAAGCGCTAGTTCATCTGCGGACAATTCGATCAGAAATCGGAGGCGAACAGGGCGCCCTGCCGGCTTGCAGCTCACCTGGCCAGGCCCAAAAGATCAGCCCGGAACCCACGCCGGCCGAAGCACTGAGGCCCACTGGCGAATGCGACGGAGCGCTAGCTCATATGCAGCAGGTTCGATCAGAAATCAGTGCCTAACAGGGCGCCCTGCCATCAAGCGAGATACCAACAACCGCACCTCGTCCACTGCGGCGCCCGGATGACTGCCGCGCACCTACGACGACTGCAGCACCAACGAAACTGCTGCGCACTAATGATGACTGAACCTGCAAGCCGGTTAACGTGACCGTGCTTGCACATGGGTACGGGGGCGGCTGATGGCGTACCCCCTGCTGAGGCGAAGGCGGGTACGCCTCTCTCCCCGCGCCGCCGAATGGCACACCCGTCGCCTGTGCCTTTCCTGCGAGCAGGTCAACTGGGCTGAGCTTGGGCAGGGGTACGGAGGCGGCCGGTGGCGTACCCTTTGCTGAGGCGTAGGCGGGTACGCCCCTCTCCCCGCGAAGCCGAATGGCACACATGTCGCCTGCACCTTGCCTGCGAGCAGGTCAACAGCGCTGAGCTTGGGCGGGGGTACGGGAGCGGCCAGTGGCGTACCCCTTGCTCAAGCGTAGCTATAGGCGGGAACGCCCCTGTGCCCACCACGCCCAATGGAGAGCCCGTCGCCTGCGCATTGCCTGCAAGCAGGTCAACCGGCCTGAGCTTGGGCGGGGGTGGGGGCGGCCGGTGGCGTACCCCTTGCTGAGGTGTAGGTGCCACGGCGGGAACGCACCCCTCCCTGCCCCGCCGAATGGCACGCCCGTCGCCTGCACCTTGCCTGCGAGCAGGTCAACCGGGCTGAGCTTGGGCGGGGGTATGGGGGCGGGCAGTGGCATACCCCTTGCTGAGGCGTAGGCGGGAACGCCCCTCTCCCCGCGCCGCCGAATGGCGCGCCCGTCGCCTGCACCTTGCCTGCAAGCAGGTCAACCGGCCTGAGCTTGGTTGTGGGTACGGCGGCAGCCAGTGGCGTGCCCCGTGTTGAGGCGTAAGCGGGTACGCCGCTCCCCCGCCAAATGCACGCCCGTCGCCTGCACCTTGCCTGCAAGCAGGTCAACTGGCCTGAGCTTGGGCGGGGGTACGGGGGCAGCCAGTGGCGTGTCCCGTGTTGAGGCGTAGGCGGGTACGCCCCTCCCCCGTGTAGGCAGGTACGCCCCTCCCACGCCGAATGCACGCCTGTCGCCTGCGCCTTGCCTACAAGCAGGTCAACCGGCCTGAGCTTGGGCGGGGGTACGGGGGCAGCCAGTGGCGTACCCCGTGTTGAGGCGTAGGCGGGTACGCCCCTCCCCTGCCGAATGCACGCCCGTCACCTGTGCCTTGCCTGCAAGCAGGTCAACCGGGCTGAGCTTGGGCGGGGGTGCGGGGGCAGCCAGTGGCGAACCCCGTGTTGAGGCGTAGGCGGGTACGCCCCTCCCCTGCCGAATGCACGCCCGTCACCTGTGCCTTGCCTGCAAGCAGGTCAACCGGGCTGAGCTTGGGCGGGGGTGCGGGGGGGGGGCGGGTGGCGTACCCCTTGCTGAGGCGTAGGCAGGAACGCCGCCGGGCCGCTCTCTCCGCCCCGCCGGATGGTCGTCCGACACTGACGCAAACTTATCTGCGGCCGGTTCGATCAGAAATCGGTGCCTAACAGGGCGCCCTGCCATCAAGCGAGATACCAACAACCGCACCTCGTCCACTGCGGCGCCCGGACGACTGCCGTGCACCTATCACAACTGCATCACCAACGCAACTGCCGCGCACCTATGATGACTTAGCCTGCAAGCCGGTTGACGCGACCGAGCTTGGGAGGGGGTACGAGGGCAGTTGGTGGCGTACCCCTTGCTGAGGCTTAGCCGGGAACGCCCCTCTCCCCGCCCCGCCGAACGGTGCGCCCGTCGCCTGCACCTTGCCTGTGAGAAGGTCAACCGGCCTGAGCTTGGGCGGGGGTGCAGGGGCGGCCGGTGGCGTACCCCTTGCTGAGGCGTAGGCGGGTACGCACCTCTCCCCGCGAAGCCGAATGGCACGCCTGTCGCCTGTGCCTTGCCTGCGAGCAGGGCAACCGCGCTGAGCTTGGGCGGGGGTACGGGGGCGGCCGGTGGCGTACCCCTTGCTGAGGCGTAGGCGGGTACCCCTCTCCTCCCACCCCTCCGAATGGCCGTCCGACACTGCTGCTGATCCTGCCAAACCCCCATGCGCCCGAAGCGTTGCAGCCAGCGAGCAAGAGCGACGGAAAGCGACGGCTCCGGAGCGCTAGTTCATCTGCGGCCGATTCGATCAGAAATCGGAGCCGAACAGGCCTAGGGCGCCCTGCCGGTTTGCAGCTCACCCAGCCAGGCACGCGAGATCGGCCGGAACCCACGCCTTCCGAAGCACTGCAGCCGGCTGGCGAATGCGACGGAGCACTAGCTCATCTGCGGCCGGTTCGATCAGGAATAGGCGCTTAATACGGCGCCCTGCAAACAAGCAAGATCCCAACAACCGCACCTCGTCCACTGCAGCACCCGGATGACTGCCGCGCACCTATGACGACTGCAGCACCGACGCAACTGCCGCGCACCTATGATGACTGAGCCTGCAAGCCGGTTGACGCGACCGAGCTTGGGAGGGGGTACGAGGGCGGTCGGTGGCGTACCCCTTGCTGAGGCGTAGCCGGGAACGCCCCTCTCCCCGCCCCGCCGAACGGCGCGCCCGTCGCCTGCACCTTGCCTGCGAGAAGGTCAACCGGCCTGAGCTTGGGCGGGGGTGCAGGGGCGGCCGGTGGCGTACCCCTTGCTGAGGCGTAGGCGGTTACGCACCTCTCCCCGCGAAGCCGAATGGCACGCCTGTCGCCTGCGCCTTGCCTGCGAGCAGGGCAACCGCGCTGAGCTTGGGCGGGGGTACGGGGGCGGCCGGTGGCGTACCAATTTCTGAGGCTTAAGGGGTACGCCCCTATCCCTGCCGCCCCAAATGGCGCGCCTGTCGCCTGCGCTTCGCCTGCAAGCAGGTCAGCCGAGCTGAGCTTGGGCAGGGGTACGAGGGAGGCCGGCGGCGTACCCCTTGCTGAGGCGTAGGCGGGTACGCCCCTCTCCCCGCCCCGGCAGATGGCCGTCCGACACTTGCGCCGATCCTGCCAGACCCCCCGGCTCCCGAAGCGTTGCAGCCAGCAAGCAAGAGCGACAGAAAGCGATGGCTCTGGAGCGCTTGTTTGTCTGCGGAGGATTCGATCAGAAATCGGAGCCGAACAGGGCGCCCTGCCGGTTCGCAGCTCACCCAGCCAGGCACGCGAGATCGGCCGGAACCCACGCCGCCCGAAGCACTGCAGCCGGCTGGCGAATGTGACGGAGCACTAGCTCATCTGCGGCCGGTTCGATCAGGAATAGGCGCTTAATAGGGCGCCCTGCAAACAAGGGAGATACCAACAACCACGACTCGTCCACTACAGCACCCGGATGACTGCCGCGCACCTATGACGACTGCAGCACCGACGCAACTGCCGCGCACCTATGATGACTGAGCCTGCAAGCCGGTTGACGTGACCGAGATTGGGAGGGGGTAAGAGGGCGGTCGGTGGCGTACCCCTTGCTGAGGCGTAGCCGGGAACGCCCCTCTCCCCGCCCCGCCGAATGGTAGACCTGTTGCCTGCGCCTTGCCTGCGAGCAGGTCAACCGGGCTGAGCTTGGGCGGGGGTACGGGGGCGGCCGGCGGCGTACCCCTTGCTGAGGCGTAGGCGGGAACTCCCTGTCCCCGCCCCGCCAAATGGCGTGCCCGTCGCCTGCGCCTTGCCTGCGAGCAGGGCAACCGCGCTGAGCTTGGGTGGGGGTACGGGGGCGGCCGGTGGCGTACCCCTTTCTGAGGCGTAGGTGGGAACGCCCCTCACCAGGCGCCGCCAAACGGGGCGCCCGTCGCCTGCACCTTGCCTGCGAGCAGGGCAACCGGGCTGAGCTTGGGCGGGGGTACGGGGGCGGCCGGTGGCGTACCGCTTGCTGAGGCGTAGGCGGGAACTCCCTGTCCCCGCCCCGTCAAATGGCGCGCCCGTCGCCTGCGCCTTGCCTGCGAGCAGGGCAACCGCGCTGAGCTTGGGCGGAGTTACGGGGGCGGCCGGTGGCGTACCCCTTTCTGAGGCTTACGCGGGTATGCCCCTCTCCCGGCGCCGCCAAACGGGGCGCCCGTCGCCTGCACCTTGCCTGCGAGCAGGGCAACCGAGCTGAGCTTGGGCGGGGATGCGGGGGCGGCCGGTGGCATACCCCTTGCTGAGGCCTAGGCGGGTACGCCCCTCTCCCCGCCCCGCGGAATGGTGCGCCCGTCGCCTGCGCTTTGCCTGCGAGCAGGGCAACCGCGCTGAGCTTGGGCGGGGGTACAGGGGCGGCCGATGGCGTACCCCTTTCTGAGGCTTACGCGGGTACGCCCCTATCCCCGCCGCCCCAAATGGCGCGCCTGTCGCCTGCGCTTCGCCTGCAAGCAGGTCAACTTGGCAACCGAGCTGAGCTTGGGCGGGATGCGGGGGCGGCCGGTGGCGTACCCCTTGCTGAGGCGTAGGCAGGTACGCCCCTCTCCCCGCCCCGCCGGATCATCGGATGGTCGTCCGACACTGACGCTAGCTCATCTGCGGCCGGTTCGATCAGAAATCGGTGCCTTACAGGGGGCCCTGCCAACAAGTAAGATCCCAACAACCGCACCTTGCCCACTGCGGCGCCCGGATGGCTGCCGCGCACCTTTGACGACTGCAGCACCAACGCAACTGCCGCGCACCTATGACGACTTAGCCTGCAAGCCGGTTGACGTGACCGAGCTTGGACGTGGGTGCGGGGGCGGCTGGTGGCGTACCCCTTGCTGAGGTGAAGGCGGGTACGCCCCTCTCCCCGCCCCGGCAGATGGCCGTCCGACACTTGCGCCGATCCTGCCAGACCCTGCTGCGCCCGAAGCGTTGCAGCCAGCAAGCAAGAGCGACAGAAAGCGACGGCTCTGGATCGCTTGTTCGTCTGCGGAGGATTCGATCAGAAATCGAAGCCGAACAGGGCGCCCTGCCGGTTTGCAGCTCACCCAGCCAGGCATGCGAGATCGGCCGGAACCCATGCCGCCCAAAGCACTGCAGCCGGCTGGCGAATGCGACGGAGCACTAGCTCATCTGCGGCCGGTTCGATCAGGAATAGGCGCTTAATAGGGCGCCCTGCAAACAAGCAAGATCCCAACAACCGCACCTCGTCCACTGCAGCACCCGGATGACTGCCGCGCACCTATGACGACTGCAGCACCGACGCAACTGCCGCGCACCTATGATGACTGAGCCTGCAAGCCGGTTGACGCGACCGAGCTTGGAAGGGGGTAAGAGGGCGGTCGGTGGCGTACCCCTTGCTGAGGCGTAGCCGGGAACGCCCCTCTCCCCGCCCCGCCGAATGGTGCACCTGTTGCCTGTGCCTTGCCTGCGAGCAGGTCAACCGGGCTGAGCTTGGGCGGGGGTACGGGGGCGGCCGGCGGCGTACCCCTTGCTGAGGCGTAGGTGGGAACGCCCCTCTCCCCGTGCCGCCGAACAGCGCGCCCGTCGCCTGCGCCTTGCCTGCGAGCAGGGCAACCGGGCTGAGCGCTGAGCTTGGGCGGGGGTACGGGGGCGGCCGGTGGCGTACCCCTTTCTGAGGCTTAAGGGGTACGCCCCTATCCCCGCCGCCCCAACTGGCGCGCCCGTCGCCTGCGCTTCGCCTGCAAGCAGGTCAACCGAGCTGAGCTTGGGCGGGGGTACGAGGGAGGCCGGCGGCGTACCCCTTGCTGAGGCGTAGGCGGGAACTCCCTGTCCCCGCCCCGCCAAATGGCGCGCCCGTCGCCTGCGCCTTGCCTGCGAGCAGGGCAACCGCGCTGAGCGCTGAGCTTGGGCGGAGGTACGGGGGCGGCCGGTGGCGTACCCCTTTCTGAGGCTTACGCGGGTACGCCCCTCTCCCCGCCCCGCCGAATGGTGAACCTGTTGCCTGCACCTCGCCTGCAAGCAGGTCAGCCGGCCTGAGCTTGGGCGGGGGTGCAGGGGCGGCCGGTGGCGTACCCCTTGCTGAGGCGTAGGTGGGTACGCCCCTCTCCCTGCCCCGCGGAATGGTGCGCCCGTCGCCTGCGCCTTGCCTGCGAGCAGGGCAACCGCGCTGAGCTTGGGCGGGGGTACGGGGGCGGCCGGTGGCATACCCCTTTCTGAGGCTTACGCGGGTACATCCCTATCCCCGCCGCCCCAAATGGCGCGCCTGTCGCCTGCGCTTCGCCTGCAAGCAGGTCAACGGAGCTGAGCTTGGGCGGGGATGCGAGGGCGGCCAGTGGCGTACCCCTTGCTGAGGCGTAGGCGGGTACGCCACTCTCCCCGCCCCGGCAGATGGCCGTCCGACACTTGCGCCGATCCTGCCAGACCCTGCTGCGCCCGAAGCGTTGCAGCCAGCAAGCAAGAGCGACAGAAAGCGACGGCTCTGGAGCGCTTGTTTGTCTGCGGAGGATTCGATCAGAAATCGGAGCCGAACAGGGCGCCCTGCCGGTTCGCAGCTCACCCAGCCAGGCACGCGAGATCGGCCGGAACCCACGCCGCCCGAAGCACTGCAGCCGGCTGGCGAATGTGACGGAGCACTAGCTCATCTGCGGCCGGTTCGATCAGGAATAGGCGCTTAATAGGGCGCCCTGCAAACAAGCAAGATACCAACAACCGCACCTCGTCCACTGCAGCACCCGGATGACTGCCGCACACCTATGACGACTGCAGCACCGACGCAACTGCTGCGCACCTATGATGACTGAGCCTGCAAGCCGGTTGACGCGACCGAGCTTGGGAGGGGGTAAGAGGGCGGTCGGTGGCGTACCCCTTGCTGAGGCGTAGCCGGGAACGCCCCTCTCCCCGCCCCGCCGAATGGTGAACCTGTCGCCTGCGCTTCGCCTGCAAGCAGGTCAACCGAGCTGAGCTTGGGCGGGGGTACGAGGGAGGCCGGCAGCGTACCCCTTGCTCAGGCGTAGGCGGGAACTCCCTGTCCCCGCCCCGCCAAATGGCGCGCCCGTCGCCTGCGCATGGCCTGCGAGCAGGGCAACCGCGCTGAGCTTGGGCGGAGGTACGGGGGCGGCTGGTGGCGTACCCCTTTCTGAGGCGTAGGTGGGAACGCCCCTCTCCCGGCGCCGCCGAACGGGGCGCCCGTCGCCTGCACCTTGCCTGCGAGCAGGGCAACCGGGCTGAGCTTGGGCGGGGGTACGGGGGCGGCCGGTGGCGTACCCCTTGCTGAGGCGTAGGCGGGAACTCCCTGTCCCCGCCCCGCCAAATGGCGCGCCCGTCGCCTGCGCCTTGCCTGCGAGCAGGGCAACCGCGCTGATCTTGGGCGGAGGTACGGGGGCGGCCGGTGGCGTACCCCTTTCTGAGGCTTACGCGGGAACGCCCCTCTCCCGGCGCCGCCGAACGGGGCGCCCGTCGCCTGCACCTTGCCTGCGAGCAGGGCAACCGAGCTGAGCTTGGGCGGGGATGCGGGGGCGGCCGGTGGCGTACCCCTTGCTGAGGCCTAGGCGGGTACGCCCCTCTCCCCGCCCCGCGGAATGGTGCGCCCATTGCCTGCGCTTTGCCTGCGAGCAGGGCAACCGCGCTGAGCTTGGGCGGGGGTACAGAGGCGGCCGGTGGCGTACCCCTTTCTGAGGCTTACGCGGGTACGCCCCTATCCCCGCCGCCCCAAATGGCGCGCCTGTCGCCTGCGCTTCGCCTGCAAGCAGGTCAACTTGGCAACCGAGCTGAGCTTGGGCGGGATGCGAGGGCGGCCGGTGGCGTACCCCTTGCTGAGGCGTAGGCGGGTACGCCCCTCTCCCCGCCCCGCCGGATCATCGGATGGTCGTCCGACACTGACGCTTGCTCTTCTGCGGCCGGTTCGATCAGAAATCGGTGCCTTACATGGGGCCCTGCCAAAAAGTAAGATCCCAACAACCGCACCTTGCCCACTGCGGCGCCCGGACCACTGCCGCGCACCTTTGACGACTGCAGCACCAACGCAACTGCCGCGCACCGGGCTGAGCGCTGAGCTTGGGCGGGGGTACGGGGGCGGCCGGTGGCGTACCCCTTTCTCAGGCTTAAGGGGTACACCCCTATCCCCGCCGCCCCAACTGGCGCACCTGTCGCCTGCGCTTCCCCTGCAAGCAGGTCAACCGAGCTGAGCTTGGGCGGGGGTACGAGGGAGGCCGGCGGCGTACCCCTTGCTGAGGCGTAGGCGGAAACTCCCTGTCCCCGCCCCGCCAAATGGCGCGCCCGTCGCCTGCGCCTTGCCTGCGAGCAGGGCAACCGCGCTGAGCTTGGGCGGAGGTACGGGGGCGGCCGGTGGCGTACCCCTTTCTGAGGCTTACGCGGGTACGCCCCTATCCCCGCCGCCCCAAATGGCGCGCCTGTCGCCTGCGCTTCGCCTGCAAGCAGGTCAACTTGGCAACCGAGCTGAGCTTGGGCGGGATGCGGAGGCGGCCAGTGGCGTACCCCTTGCTGAGGCGTAGGCGGGTACGCCCCTCTCCCCGCCCCGGCAGATGGCCGTCCGACACTTGCGCCGATCCTGCCAGACCCTGCTGCGCCCGAAGCGTTGCAGCCAGCAAGCAAGAGCGACAGAAAGCGACGGCTCTGGAGCGCTTGTTTGTCTGCGGAGGATTCGATCAGAAATCGGAGCCGAACAGGGCGCCCTGCCGGTTCGCAGCTCACCCAGCCAGGCACGCGAGATCGGCCGGAACCCACGCCGCCCAAAGCACTGCAGCCGGCTGGCGAATGCGACGGAGCACTAGCTCATCTGCGGCCGGTTCGATCAGGAATAGGCGCTTAATAGGGCGCCCTGCAAACAAGCAAGATACCAACAACCGCACCTCGTCCACTGCAGCACCCGGATGACTGCCGCGCACCTATGACGACTGCAGCACCGCCGCAACTGCCGCGCACCTATGATGACTGAGCCTGCAAGCCGGTTGACGCGACCGAGCTTGGAAGGGGGTAAGAGGGCGGTCGGTGGCGTACCCCTTGCTGAGGCGTAGCCGGGAACGCCCCTCTCCCCGCCCCGCCGAATGGTGCACCTGTTGCCTGTGCCTTGCCTGCGAGCAGGTCAACCGGGCTGAGCTTGGGCGGGGGTACGGGGGCGGCCGGCGGCGTACCCCTTGCTGAGGCGTAGGCGGGAACTCCCTGTCCCCGCCCCCCCGAATGGCGCGCCCATGCTTGCGCCTTGCCTGCGAGCAGGGCAACTGCGCTGAGCTTGGGCGGAGGCACGGGGGCGGCCGGTGGCGTACCCCTTTCTGAGGCGTAGGTGGGAACGCCCCTCTCCCCGTGCCGCCGAACGGCGCGCCCGTCGCCTGCGCCTTGCCTGCGAGCAGGGCAACCGGGCTGAGCGCTGAGCTTGGGCGGGGGTACGGGGGCGGCCGGTGGCGTACCCCTTTCTGAGGCTTAAGGGGTACGCCCCTATCCCCGCCGCCCCAACTGGCGCGCCTGTCGCCTGCGCTTCGCCTGCAAGCAGGTCAACCGAGCTGAGCTTGGGCGGGGGTACGAGGGAGGCCGGCGGCGTACCCCTTGCTGAGGCGTAGGCGGGAACTCCCTGTCCCCGCCCCGCCAAATGGCGCGCCCGTCGCCTGCGCCTTGCCTGCGAGCAGGGCAACCGCGCTGAGCTTGGGCGGAGGTACGGGGGCGGCCGGTGGCGTACCCCTTTCTGAGGCTTACGCGGGTACGCCCCTCTCCCCGCCCCGCCGAATGGTGAACCTGTTGCCTGCACCTCGCCTGCAAGCAGGTCAGCCGGCCTGAGCTTGGGCGGGGGTGCAGGGGCGGCCGGTGGCGTACCCCTTGCTGAGGCGTAGGTGGGTACGCCCCTCTCCCTGCCCCGCGGAATGGTGCGCCCGTCGCCTGCGCCTTGCCTGCGAGCAGGGCAACCGCGCTGAGCTTGGGCGGGGGTACGGGGGCGGCCGGTGGCGTACCCCTTTCTGAGGCTTACGCGGGTACATCCCTATCCCCACCGCCCCAAATGGCGCGCCTGTCGCCTGCGCTTCGCCTGCAAGCAGGTCAACGGAGCTGAGCTTGGGCGGGGATGCGGGGGCGGCCAGTGGCGTACCCCTTGCTGAGGCGTAGGCGGGTACGCCTCTCTCCCCGCCCCGGCAGATGGCCGTCCGACACTTGCGCCGATCCTGCCAGACCCTGCTGCGCCCGAAGCGTTGCAGCCAGCAAGCAAGAGCGACAGAAAGCGACGGCTCTGGAGCGCTTGTTTGTCTGCGGAGGATTCGATCAGAAATCGGAGCCGAACAGGGCGCCCTGCCGGTTCGCAGCTCACCCAGCCAGGCACGCGAGATCGGCCGGAACCCACGCCGCCCGAAGCACTGCAGCCGGCTGGCGAATGCGACGGAGCACTAGCTCATCTGCGGCCGGTTCGATCAGGAATAGGCGCTTAATAGGGCGCCCTGCAAACAAGCGAGATACCAACAACCGCACCTCGTCCACTACAGCACCCGGATGACTGCCGTGCACCTATGACGACTGCAGCACCGACGCAACTGCCGCGCACCTATGACGACTGCAGCACCGACGCAACTGCCGCGCACCTATGATGACTGAGCCTGCAAGCCGGTTGACGCGACCGAGCTTGGGAGGGGGTAAGAGGGCGGTCGGTGGCGTACCCCTTGCTGAGGCGTAGCCGGGAACGCCCCTCTCCCCGCCCCGCCGAATGGTGAACCTGTTGCCTGCGCCTTGCCTGCGAGCAGGTCTACCGGGCTGAGCTTGGGCGGGGGTACGGGGGCGGCCGGCGGCGTACCCCTTGCTGAGGCGTAGGCGGGAACGCCCCTCTCCCCGTGCCGCCGAACGGTGCGCCCGTCGCCTGCGCCTTGCCTGCGAGCAGGGCAACCGCGCTGAGCTTGGGCGGGGGTACGGGGGCGGCCGGTGGCGTACCCCTTTCTGAGGCGTAGGTGGGAACGCCCCTCTCCCGGCGCCGCCGAACGGGGCGCCCGTCGCCTGCACCTTGCCTGCGAGCAGGGCAACCGGGCTGAGCTTGGGCGGGGGTACGGGGGCGGCCGGTGGCGTACCCCTTGCTGAGGCGTAGGCGGGAACTCCCTGTCCCCGCCCCGCCAAATGGCGCGCCCGTCGCCTGCGCCTTGCCTGCGAGCAGGGCAACCGCGCTGAGCTTGGGCGGGGGTACGGGGGCGGCCGGTGGCGTACCTCTTTCTGAGGCTTACGCGGGTACGCCCCTCTCCCGGTGCCGCCGAACGGGGCGCCCGTCGCCTGCACCTTGCCTGCGAGCAGGGCAACCGAGCTCAGCTTGGGCGGGGATGCGGGGGCGGCCGGTGGCGTACCCCTTGCTGAGGCCTAGGCGGGTACGCCCCTCTCCCTGCCCCGCGGAATGGTGCGCCCGTCGCCTGCGCCTTGCCTGCGAGCAGGGCAACCGCGCTGAGCTTGGGCGGGGGTACAGGGGCGGCCGGTGGCGTACCCCTTTCTGAGGCTTACGCGGGTACGCCCCTATCCCCGCCGCCCCAAATGGCGCGCCTGTCGCCTGCGCTTCGCCTGCAAGCAGGTCAACTTGGCAACCGAGCTGAGCTTGGGCGGGATGCGGGGGCGGCCGGTGGCGTACCCCTTGCTGAGGCGTAGGCGGGTACGCCCCTCTCCCCGCCCCGCCGGATCATCGGATGGTCGTCCGACACTGACGCTAGCTCATCTGCGGCCGGTTCGATCAGAAATCGGTGCCTTACATGGGGCCCTGCCAACAAGTAAGATCCCAACAACCGCACCTTGCCCACTGCGGCGCCCGGACCACTGCCGCGCACCTTTGACGACTGCAGCACC
The DNA here is from genome assembly GCA_004431415.1 of Cyanophora paradoxa. Classification (NCBI taxonomy): domain Eukaryota; class Glaucocystophyceae; order Cyanophorales; family Cyanophoraceae; genus Cyanophora; species Cyanophora paradoxa. The sequence goes on along the minus strand of QPMI01000232.1, from coordinate 20,888 downwards.
AACGCAACTGCCGCGCACCTATGACGACTTAGCCTGCAAGCCGGTTGACTTGAACGAGCTTGGGCGGGGGTAAGAGGGCGGTCGGTGGCGTACCCCTTTCTGAGGCGTAGGTGGGAACGTCCCTCCCCCCGTGCCGCCGAACGGCGCGCCCGTCGCCTGCGCCTTGCCTGCGAGCAGGGCAACCGCGCTGAGCGCTGAGCTTGGGCGGGGGTACGGGGGCGGCCGGTGGCGTACCCCTTTCTGAGGCTTAAGGGGTACGCCCCTATCCCCGCCGCCCCAACTGGCGCGCCTGTCGCCTGCGCTTCCCCTGCAAGCAGGTCAACCGAGCTGAGGTTGGGCGGGGGTACGAGGGAGGCCGGCGGCGTACCCCTTGCTGAGGCGTAGGCGGAAACTCCCTGTCCCCGCCCCGCCAAATGGCGCGCCCGTCGCCTGCGCCTTGCCTGCGAGCAGGGCAACCGGGCTGAGCTTGGGCGGAGGTACGGGGGCGGCCGGTGGCGTACCCCTTTCTGAGGCTTACGCGGGTACGCCCCTATCCCCGCCGCCCCAAATGGCGCGCCTGTCGCCTGCGCTTCGCCTGCAAGCAGGTCAACTTGGCAACCGAGCTGAGCTTGGGCGGGATGCGGGGGCGGCCGGTGGCGTACCCCTTGCTGAGGCGTAGGCGGGTACGCCCCTCTCCCCGCCCCGGCAGATGGCCGTCCGACACTTGCGCCGATCCTGCCAGACCCTGCTGCGCCCGAAGCGTTGCAGCCAGCAAGCAAGAGCGACAGAAAGCGACGGCTCTGGAGCGCTTGTTTGTCTGCGGAGGATTCGATCAGAAATCGGAGCCGAACAGGGCGCCCTGCCGGTTTGCAGCTCACCCAGCCAGGCACGCGAGATCGGCCGGAACCCACGCCGCCCGAAGCACTGCAGCCGGCTGGCGAATGCGACGGAGCACTAGCTCATCTGCGGCCGGTTCGATCAGGAATAGGCGCTTAATAGGGCGCCCTGCAAACAAGCGAGATACCAACAACCGCACCTCGTCCACTACAGCACCCGGATGACTGCCGTGCACCTATGACGACTGCAGCACCGACGCAACTACCGCGCACCTATGACAACTGCAGCACCGACGCAACTGCCGCGCACCTATGATGACTGAGCCTGCAAGCCGGTTGACGCGACCGAGCTTGGGAGGGGGTAAGAGGGCGGTCGGTGGCGTACCCCTTGCTGAGGCGTAGCCGGGAACGCCCCTCTCCCCGCCCCGCCGAATGGTGAACCTGTTGCCTGCGCCTTGCCTGCGAGCAGGTCAACCGGGCTGAGCTTGGGCGGGGGTACGGGGGCGGCCGGCGGCGTACCCCTTGCTGAGGCGTAGGCGGGAACTCCCTGTCCCCGCCCCCCCGAATGGCGCGCCCGTGCTTGCGCCTTGCCTGCGAGCAGGGCAACCGCGCTGAGCTTGGGCGGAGGCACGGGGGCGGCCGGTGGCGTACCCCTTTCTGAGGCGTAGGTGGGAACGCCCCTCTCCCCGTGCCGCCGAACGGCGCGCCCGTCGCCTGCGCCTTGCCTGTGAGCAGGGCAACCGGGCTGAGCGCTGAGCTTGGGCGGGGGTACGGGGGCGGCCGGTGGCGTACCCCTTTCTGAGGCTTAAGGGGTACGCCCCTATCCCCGCCGCCCCAACTGGCGCGCCTGTCGCCTGCGCTTCGCCTGCAAGCAGGTCAACCGAGCTGAGCTTGGGCGGGGGTACGAGGGAGGCCGGCGGCGTACCCCTTGCTGAGGCGTAGGCGGAAACTCCCTGTCCCCGCCCCGCCAAATGGCGCGCCCGTCGCCTGCGCCTTGCCTGCGAGCAGGGCAACCGCGCTGAGCTTGGGCGGAGGTACGGGGGCGGCCGGTGGCGTACCCCTTTCTGAGGCTTACGCGGGTACGCCCCTCTCCCCGCCCCGCCGAATGGTGAACCTGTTGCCTGCACCTCGCCTGCAAGCAGGTCAGCCGGCCTGAGCTTGGGCGGGGGTGCAGGGGCGGCCGGTGGCGTACCCCTTGCTGATGCGTAGGTGGGTACGCCCCTCTCCCTGCCCCGCGGAATGGTGCGCCCGTCGCCTGCGCCTTGCCTGCGAGCAGGGCAACCGCGCTGAGCTTGGGCGGGGGTACGGGGGCGGCCGGTGGCGTACACCTTTCTGAGGGTTACGCGGGTACATCCCTATCCCCACCGCCCCAAATGGCGCGCCTGTCGCCTGCGCTTCGCCTGCAAGCAGGTCAACGGAGCTGAGCTTGGGCGGGGATGCGGGGGCGGCCAGTGGCGTACCCCTTGCTGAGGCGTAGGCAGGTACGCCCCTCTCCCCGCCCCGGCAGATGGCCGTCCGACACTTGCGCCGATCCTGCCAGACCCTGCTGCGCCCGAAGCGTTGCAGCCAGCAAGCAAGAGCGACAGAAAGCGACGGCTCTGGAGCGCTTGTTTGTCTGCGGAGGATTCGATCAGAAATCGGAGCCGAACAGGGCGCCCTGCCGGTTCGCAGCTCACCCAGCCAGGCACGCGAGATCGGAAAAAAAAATTTGCTCGGATAGGTCCGGCCAGGCAGGGAGGGGGTTGCCCCCCTCCCCACGCGCCGCTGTTTCCAGCGGCCAGGCACGCGAGATCGGCCGGAACCCACGCCGCCCGAAGCACTGCAGCCGGCTGGCGAATGCGACGGAGCACTAGCTCATCTGCGGCCGGTTCGATCAGGAATAGGCGCTTAATAGGGCGCCCTGCAAACAAGCGAGATACCAACAACCGCACCTCGTCCACTACAGCACCCGGATGACTGCCGTGCACCTATGACGACTGCAGCACCGACGCAACTGCCGCGCACCTATGACGACTGCAGCACCGACGCAACTGCCGCGCACCTATGATGACTGAGCCTGCAAGCCGGTTGACGCGACCGAGCTTGGGAGGGGGTAAGAGGGCGGTCGGTGGCGTACCCCTTGCTGAGGCGTAGCCGGGAACGCCCCTCTCCCCGCCCCGCCGAATGGTGAACCTGTTGCCTGCGCCTTGCCTGCGAGCAGGTCAACCGGGCTGAGCTTGGGCGGGGGTACGGGGGCGGCCGGCGGCGTACCCCTTGCTGAGGCGTAGGCGGGAACGCCCCTCTCCCCGTGCCGCCAAACGGTGCGCCCGTCGCCTGCGCCTTGCCTGCGAGCAGGGCAACCGGGCTGAGCTTGGGTGGGGGTACGGGGGCGGCCGGTGGCGTACCCCTTTCTGAGGCGTAGGTGGGAACGCCCCTCTCCCGGCGCCGCCGAACGGGGCGCCCGTCGCCTGCACCTTGCCTGCGAGCAGGGCAACCGGGCTGAGCTTGGGCGGGGGTACGGGGGCGGCCGGTGGCGTACCCCTTGCTGAGGCGTAGGCGGGAACTCCCTGTCCCCGCCCCGCCAAATGGCGCGCCCGTCGCCTGCGCCTTGCCTGCGAGCAGGGCAACCGCGCTGAGCTTGGGCGGAGGTACGGGGGCGGCCGGTGGCGTACCCCTTTCTGAGGCTTACGCGGGTACGCCCCTCTCCCGGCGCCGCCGAACGGGGCGCCCGTCGCCTGCACCTTGCCTGCGAGCAGGGCAACCGAGTTCAGCTTGGGCGGGGATGCGGGGGCGGCCGGTGGCGTACCCCTTGCTGAGGCCTAGGCGGGTACGCCCCTCTCCCCGCCCCGCGGAATGGTGCGCCCGTCGCCTGCGCCTTGCCTGCGAGCAGGGCAACCGCGCTGAGCTTGGGCGGGGGTACAGGGGCGGCCGGTGGCGTACCCCTTTCTGAGGCTTACGCGGGTACGCCCCTATCCCCGCCGCCCCAAATGGCGCGCCTGTCGCCTGCGCTTCGCCTGCAAGCAGGTCAACTTGGCAACCGAGCTGAGCTTGGGCGGGATGCGGGGGCGGCCGGTGGCGTACCCCTTGCTGAGGCGTAGGCGGGTACGCCCCTCTCCCCGCCCCGCCGGATCATCGGATGGTCGTCCGACACTGACGCTAGCTCATCTGCGGCCGGTTCGATCAGAAGTCGTTGGCGAACAGGGCACCCTGCCGGCACGCAAGAGTCGCGCACCTATGATAGCTGCCCCGCTCTTCTTTCGTCAATCTGCATTCTCCAGCAGGTCAGTGCATGCGATCAGTCCGCGGGGAAGGCGTCTGCGGGCGCACCGCCGCACTGCATAAGCGGTCCGCTCCGAAGTTCCGATCCGCGGCTAGCGAGGGCGCCGGCGCACGCTATCCTAGACAAGCGAGAGCGACGCATGCGCAGCGCTAACTCATCTGCGGCCAGTTCGATCATGATCAGAGCTCGAGGTCGGTGACCAACATGGCGCCCTGCCGGCACGCAAGAGTCGCGCACCTATGATAGCTGCCCCGCTCTTCTTTCGTCAATCTGCATTCTCCAGCAGGTCAGTGCATGCGATCAGTTCGCGGGGAAGGCGTCTGCGGGCGCACCGCGGCACTGCATAAGCAGTCCGCTCCGAAGTTCCGATCCGCGGCTAGAGAGGGCGCTGGCGCACGCTATCCTAGACAAGCGAGAGCGACGCATGCGCAGCGCTAGCTCATCTGCGGCCAGTTCGATCATGATCAGAGGTCGGTAGCCAACATGCATATGGCGCCCTGCCGGCATGGCGCACGCAAGAGCCGGCGCCGCGCACCAATGATAGCTGCTCTTCTTTCGTCAATCTGCATTCTCCAGCAGGTCAGTGCATGCGATCAGTCCGCGGGGAAGGCGTCTGCGGGCGCACCGCGGCACTGCGCATGCGCGCATGCATAAGCAGTCCGCTCCGCGGCCGAATCGAAGTTCCGATCCGCGGCTAGCGAGGGCGCACGCTATCCTAGACAAGCGAGAGCGACGCATGCGCAGCGCTAGCTATAGCTCATCTGCGGGTAGTTCGATCAGGCCAACATGGCGCGCTGCGCCTCGCAACCGCACCTCGCACACTGCGGACCCGGACTACTGCCGCGCACATATGACGACTGCGCATGCAGCACCGACACAACTGCCGCACACCAATGACGACTGAGCCTGCAAGCCGCTGATGGATGTACCGTCCTTCATCGACAGATGGGTATACCGTATAGAACAGATGGGTAAACCGTTCTTCGATCGCGATCGATCGCGACCCCAGCAGCGCAGGCCGGAGCGCGAGCGCACGTCGTCATGCCAATTGCAAGTCAGAAAGGAGCCGAGGACGGTCTCACGGAGCTTTCGCACAAACCTGTACCCCCCCGCAGTCAGCTGACAGAATCTAATAACACCCATTGATCGTCATAATGACATCACCGAATCTTTTAACAATAGTTCAACGTCATAATGACATCACAGAATCTTTAACAGCGATCCATAGCATACCTAATACCCAAAACCTCGAGAGGAACCTCGATTTGTGGGTCAAAAGTGGATACTAGAGCCTCTGGTCTCTTCTTCCCTTCGGTCAGAATTGAGACCAGAGGCTGATTAAAAGATTGAACACTTCTTCTACGCTCAGTAGTACCGTACTATAGCTAGTACGCTCCGCCGGGAGTCCGCCCGCGGCTGCGGTGCTCGGCGCGCGTCCGATCCGCCGTCCGGGCCGTCTGATCGCAATTGCAAGTTTGCAACTTGATACGCAAGCCTTAAAGGGCGAGAGGGAGATGAAGGGGTACGGCCTCATTGGGCCGTGACCGTCGCGTCATGCATATGGCTCCAATTGCAAATTAAAGGAGGTCGACCCGAGGGAGGGTCCCCTGAGGCCGAAAAGGGAGACCACGTATTGCCTAACAGGCGTGGTTGGGGGGGGATATCTCTTCACCCCCCGTTTGCCGCGGGGGTACGCAAATCGCGCCACGCGGGTACGCTATTTCGGATCGCGCCTCGCTGGGTTACGCGATTTCTTCGGGGGTACAGCATCAAAAGCCAGGCAGCAATTCGGGTCAGCAGCAGCAGCTGCAGCGCTAGCACTGCGGCAGCAGCAGGTCCCTCAGAAATCGGTCCGTTAACAAATATTAATACCATGACAAGCCGCGATTCGGGACCGATCAGATCTCGCAAAACGCTACTGCCGCTGGCTTCCCGCCCGCGGCCGATCGCGAGCGCAAGCCAAGGAGGGATCAAGCGTGAGCCCGGCGGCTCTGATCCGGTCAGCGGCGGCCCTGCATGGCCCCTGAGACGTACTGCTCCATGAAGGCGCAGGCCTGGCCTTGGAGCTCGGCGGCCGCATCATGACGTAGGCCTCGGACGCGGCGCTGCGATGCAATCGCGACCAGCGGCCGTGCGTGTCGAGGAGCCGCTTCGGGGTGCCCCGAGGGCTGCCCAGGTTGGGCCCGTGTGGCGGAACGAAAGCGAGGAGTAGTCTCCGGCGTCGAGGCCGAGGGACGAGGCGATCCGCTTGGGAGGACGTTGATGTAGGTGTAGGAGAGTGCCTCGCCGGCCCCCCACGCCTTCGCGAACAGGGGCACCTCCTGGCCGCGCTCGACCGGCGAGAAATGGGCGAGGTAGCGGCGGAGTGCGCGGGCTGGGTCGAGAGGGCCAATTGCAAGTGAAGGCATGTCGGAGATGGCGACGAGTCTCGCGCCGAGGCGGCAAAGATGCCGCTGGAGAGGAAGCCGAGTACGATTTCGAACAATCCCGGGTCGCGGTCGACGACGTACGCGCCCTCCCCCGTCCGAGCGCTCGGAGTATAATTAATGCTGCGAGATTAAAGGCGAGCGCGCGAAATCCGAATCAGCTGATCATGATCATGAAGCTCGCAAAAGCGACGTCGACGTCCGCGGCAGCTCGAGATATTAATATTTAATGCAAAGCAGCTACTTATACAGCGCGCGAAAATCACACCCGCGCGCGGCGCCGGCACACACGCGCACGCGCACCTTCCTTCGAGAAGCGATCGCGAGGTGAAAAATGTGGCGCCGGGGCTCGACAAGAGAGTGGCGCAGGTCGCCTTGAACTCGCGCCCGCGGACTTCGAGCATAATGTAATCCTGCGCGAAGCGGAGCGATGAGTGAGTCAGCTCGGCAGATTGCTCTCCCGCGCGAAATTAATTTGCAATTTACTCGCGATCGATGTCGGAATTCGCGATCGGCAGTTACTCGGCAGTTGCTGCGAACCTCCCCCCGAGCTCAGCAATCGGAAATTCACCTCCCGGATTCCGGCCCCTCCTCCCCGGAAAAGTTTGCAGTTATATTAACGTATACTAGCTGCTCTCTAGCTCCCCTCCTCCCTTTATAGATATATTTCAAAGTTTTCTATACGTATACGTCCGCGGCAGCTCGAAATATGAATGCAAAGCAGTTAATTATACAGCACGCGAAAACCACACCCGCGCGCGGCGCACACGCGCGCGCGCACCTTTCTTCGAGAAGCTTAAGAGAGGTGAAAAATGTGGTGCCAGGCCTAGGGCTCGATAGGAGAGTGGCGCGGGTCGTCTTGAACTCGCGCCCGCGTATACGTACGTCGAGCAAATGGTTTCCTGCTCGGCAGATCGCTCTCAGAGTCTCCCGCGCGAAATTAAATTTGCAAGGCGCCCGGCACAAATATTTAATTTGAAGGTTGCAAGACCTCACCATTACAAAATGCAATGCTCGAACCAGCGAGAGAGGCAGCAGCGCAGGTATACGTACGTCGCGCGCGCACGCGCGCTTGTCCGCAGTGCACGTGGTCATTCGCAAACTTCGAAGCCGCAGTTACGCGGCGCAGTGCTGCAAACTTCGATTCCCCTCCCCTCCGGCCGCGGATCCCTCGAGCTCAAGAGTCGGAAATTCACCTCCACCCTTATAATTAAGCTTCCCCAGAAGTATACTTCCTCCCCTCTCCGGATCCCCTCGAATATTTTAGGATTTCCCCTTGTCTAGCCTAGTAGATATCGATCTCCCTCATTCTGGCCCTTGCCGCAGGCGAGAACATCTTGATGGCGGAGCTCGATCGCGCGCAGCTCCGGGATCCTCTTGCAGGTGCGCGTTAACGTTGACGTGTTGCGCGCGCATTTGTTTTGGATTGCGAGCCGACGGTACCGGTGCGCAGCACATGTGCAGGGCGCAGCCGTGGTGCGCTTTAAATTTTTGCGCATATGCATGCATATGCACGCGCGTATGCATGCATGCGCAGGGCGCGGCTGCTGCTCGCTACCTGCAGATCGCGGTCGCCTTCATGGCCGCGGGCTACTTCGCCGACGCCGTGGGCGTCGGGCTCGTCCCCCGCTCCTCGATGGCCGGGGCCGCGTTCAAGGCCGCGGGCTCCGCCCTGCACGCCCTCGCAATGGTCCCCGTCCTCCTCTTGTGCGTCAAGCTGCACCGAGTGTACTACGCGTAAGCCGTCCTGAGCTCTAGCCTAAATCGAATTTTGCAACGTTAACATCGAATATTGCAAAGTGTGTCAGCTGGCGCTGTTTATCCATCTAGCGGACGGCGCCGGCAGGCCCGGAGTGGGAGGGGTAGGCGGGGGGCCGCCCGGGGGCGGGGGCGAGGGGCCCGTCGAGGGAGCGGCCCCTGTCGACGCGGAAGAGGGCGCGAGGGGTCGTCTTGCCCGAGGCCGAGGCGGAGGGCGGGCCCGAGGCGCGGCTGCGCGGCGTCGAGGGCGTCGGCGAGGCCGGCGGGGCGACCGTCGGCTTCGCGGAGAGCCCCGGGGAGGCCTTCAGGAGCGCCAGGGCCCCCTGGATCTCCTCGGCCGCCCGCTCCGCCGCCAAATACTGCACCACCAGGCTTACTTAAGCTCAAGCTTGGTTCTTTACGAGGGGACGGCGGACCTGGGCGGCGAGGCCGCGGCGCATCTCGTCCCGACTCGCCTCCGGGTCGTCCTCCATAGAGGCCGAGGCGGAGGCCCACGAGTCGCCGGCGCCGGCCCCGTTAGCCGCCGCCCGCCGCGCCGACGCGAGCGCCGCCTCGTACGCTGCGGCGGCCGCCGCGTGCCCGGCCGCCGCCGCCGAGGAGGGGCGGATGGGGGAGAGCCCCAGTGCCTCGAAGCCGGCGGCGGCGCTGCCGCGCAGGGCGCCGCCGTTGGAGGCGGAGGCGGAGGCGGAGCCCAGGGACGCTGTCGTCCCGGAGTAGGACGAGGCCGGCGTGCTCTCCGGCGGCGGCGGCGGCGGCGCCGGCGTCCCCGCGCCCGCCGCCGCGGGCGCGGGCACAGGCGCGGAGGGCGCCGCCGGCTCGCGGTCGGCGGGGGCGGCGCGGGGCGCGACGATGGTGCGGGGGACGCCCCCGAGGCGGGGCCCCTGCCGGCGCCCGCGTGAGCCGCGCCGCCCTCTCCCAAGTCGCGAACAGGGCCGGGCCCCACCTTCTTGACAGGGCTCCCGTCGATGGAGAAAGGAAGCGGGGGCCCGCCGCCGCCGCCGCCGCCGCTCCCGACGCTGTCGTAGCTGCGGCGGCGGCGGCGGCGGCGGCAGCGGCGGCACACGTCAGAGGGCGACTCGGAAAGCGACTTCGGACGATCCTTCCCCCGGCCCGCGCACCTCACGCGGACGAGGGAGTCAGAGCTCGCGGAGCGCACCGCCGCCACGCGGACGGGCACCGGCGCCGCGGAGGCAGCCGGCGGGGTCCACGAGGGGACCGCGGGGGCCGGCGGGGACGCCGCCGCCGCCGCCGCCGGCCCCCGGCGCGGCTCGGCCCAGCGAGCGTCTCGGCCTGCGGCGTGGCCCGGCCCATGATCAGAAACGAGGGGACAGATGAGAGAATTCTGAGGGGCCGGGAGGCCTGTGCCGTCCCTCGCTCACCCGCCCGCGGACGGCCTCCAGGCGCCTCTCGAGGGCCGGGCCCTGCCCCTCGGCCGCGGCCCCGCCGCCGGCCCCGCCGCCGCCGCCGCCGTCGCTGCCGCCGCGCGCGCGTGCACAGCGTCGAGCCGCGCGTTCAGTTCCTGCGCGATGACGGGGGAGGTCACGGGCCGGCGGTCCCATGGCCAGCGGCGGCCTGGGGCGGCGGGGACGGCGGTGGCGGACTAGAATCCGCTATATATAGTCGATACTAGCCCGGAGCCGAGGGGGGGGGGGGGGGGGGGGGGGGGGGCGGCCTGGGGCGGCCGCACCGCGACCTGGGACTCGGCGGCGGCGGTGTAGCGCGCGATCTGCTCCTCCAGCAACGCCGCCGCCCCCGACGGCTCCAGCTCCGCCCCGCCCGCCGTCCTGCGCCCCCGAAGAAGTGAGGAGAGAAGTCGAAGAAGGCCTAGGCCTAGGCCTAGGCCTAGGGGGAAGAAGGGGGCGGGCCTCCTGAGGTGGGCGTCGCGGTCGAGGAGGGCCGGGTCGGGCCCGCGCCGCCGCAGCGGGCTCGTCAGCGGGAGCCCGTGGGGCGCCCCCTGCGCCCCCGCCACCGGCGCGTGCGCCTGCCGGAAGAAGAAGGAAGCGAGGCGCGATCAGAAAGAGACAACGGAAGAATAGAAGCCGGCCCTCCGCGCACGCCGGCCATCCGCGTGCCCCGGCCCGCCCCTGCGCTAGCCCCTGCCCCCGCACCTTGGCGTGCCCATGGGCCTGGAGCTCGAAGACGGTGTACGGCTGCTCCGGATCCGGCGCGAACCCGCCCGGCGGCAGCAGCGGCCGCTCCGCCTCCGCCGCCGCCGCCGCGTACTGAGGGGCGGAGGGCGCCGTCAGAATCTTTAACAGCGATCCATAGCATACCTAATACCCAAAACCTCGAGAGGAACCTCGATTTGTGGGTCAAAAGTGGATACTAGAGCCTCTGGTCTCTTCTTCCCTTCGGTCAGAATTGAGACCAGAGGCTGATTAAAAGATTGAACACTTCTTCTACGCTCAGTAGTACCGTACTATAGCTAGTACGCTCCGCCGGGAGTCCGCCCGCGGCTGCGGTGCTCGGCGCGCGTCCGATCCGCCGTCCGGGCCGTCTGATCGCAATTGCAAGTTTGCAACTTGATACGCAAGCCTTAAAGGGCGAGAGGGAGATGAAGGGGTACGGCCTCATTGGGCCGTGACCGTCGCGTCATGCATATGGCTCCAATTGCAAATTAAAGGAGGTCGACCCGAGGGAGGGTCCCCTGAGGCCGAAAAGGGAGACCACGTATTGCCTAACAGGCGTGGTTGGGGGGGGATATCTCTTCACCCCCCGTTTGCCGCGGGGGTACGCAAATCGCGCCACGCGGGTACGCTATTTCGGATCGCGCCTCGCTGGGTTACGCGATTTCTTCGGGGGTACAGCATCAAAAGCCAGGCAGCAATTCGGGTCAGCAGCAGCAGCTGCAGCGCTAGCACTGCGGCAGCAGCAGGTCCCTCAGAAATCGGTCCGTTAACAAATATTAATACCATGACAAGCCGCGATTCGGGACCGATCAGATCTCGCAAAACGCTACTGCCGCTGGCTTCCCGCCCCGCGGCCGATCGCGAGCGCAAGCCAAGGAGGGATCAAGCGTGAGCCCGGCGGCTCTGATCCGGTCAGCGGCGGCCCTGCATGGCCCCTGAGACGTACTGCTCCATGAAGGCGCAGGCCTGGCCTTGGAGCTCGGCGGCCGCATCATGACGTAGGCCTCGGACGCGGCGCTGCGATGCAATCGCGACCAGCGGCCGTGCGTGTCGAGGAGCCGCTTCGGGGTGCCCCCGAGGGCTGCCCAGGTTGGGCCCGTGTGGCGGAACGAAAGCGAGGAGTAGTCTCCGGCGTCGAGGCCGAGGGACGAGGCGATCCGCTTGGGGAGGACGTTGATGTAGGTGTAGGAGAGTGCCTCGCCGGCCCCCACGCCTTCGCGAACAGGGGCACCTCCTGGCCGCGCTCGACCGGCGAGAAATGGGCGAGGTAGCGGCGGAGTGCGCGGGCTGGGTCGAGAGGGCCAATTGCAAGTGAAGGCATGTCGGAGATGGCGACGAGTCTCGCGCCGAGGCGGCAAAGATGCCGCTGGAGAGGAAGCCGAGTACGATTTCGAACAATCCCGGGTCGCGGTCGACGACGTACGCGCCCTCCCCGTCCGAGCGCTCGGAGTATAATTAATGCTGCGAGATTAAAGGCGAGCGCGCGAAATCCGAATCAGCTGATCATGATCATGAAGCTCGCAAAAGCGACGTCGACGTCCGCGGCAGCTCGAGATATTAATATTTAATGCAAAGCAGCTACTTATACAGCGCGCGAAAATCACACCCGCGCGCGGCGCCGGCACACACGCGCACGCGCACCTTCCTTCGAGAAGCGATCGCGAGGTGAAAAATGTGGCGCCGGGCTCGACAAGAGAGTGGCGCAGGTCGCCTTGAACTCGCGCCCGCGGACTTCGAGCATAATGTAATCCTGCGCGAAGCGGAGCGATGAGTGAGTCAGCTCGGCAGATTGCTCTCCCGCGCGAAATTAATTTGCAATTTACTCGCGATCGATGTCGGAATTCGCGATCGGCAGTTACTCGGCAGTTGCTGCGAACCTCCCCCCGAGCTCAGCAATCGGAAATTCACCTCCCGGATTCCGGCCCCTCCTCCCGGAAAAGTTTGCAGTTATATTAACGTATACTAGCTGCTCTCTAGCTCCCCTCCTCCCTTTATAGATATATTTCAAAGTTTTCTATACGTATACGTCCGCGGCAGCTCGAAATATGAATGCAAAGCAGTTAATTATACAGCACGCGAAAACCACACCCGCGCGCGGCGCACACGCGCGCGCGCACCTTTCTTCGAGAAGCTTAAGAGAGGTGAAAAATGTGGTGCCAGGCCTAGGGCTCGATAGGAGAGTGGCGCGGGTCGTCTTGAACTCGCGCCCGCGTATACGTACGTCGAGCAAATGGTTTCCTGCTCGGCAGATCGCTCTCAGAGTCTCCCGCGCGAAATTAAATTTGCAAGGCGCCCGGCACAAATATTTAATTTGAAGGTTGCAAGACCTCACCATTACAAAATGCAATGCTCGAACCAGCGAGAGAGGCAGCAGCGCAGGTATACGTACGTCGCGCGCGCACGCGCGCTTGTCCGCAGTGCACGTGGTCATTCGCAAACTTCGAAGCCGCAGTTACGCGGCGCAGTGCTGCAAACTTCGATTCCCTCCCCTCCGGCCGCGGATCCCTCGAGCTCAAGAGTCGGAAATTCACCTCCACCCTTATAATTAAGCTTCCCAGAAGTATACTTCCTCCCTCTCCGGATCCCTCGAATATTTTAGGATTTCCCCTTGTCTAGCCTAGTAGATATCGATCTCCCTCATTCTGGCCCTTGCCGCAGGCGAGAACATCTTGATGGCGGAGCTCGATCGCGCGCAGCTCCGGGATCCTCTTGCAGGTGCGCGTTAACGTTGACGTGTTGCGCGCGCATTTGTTTTGGATTGCGAGCCGACGGTACCGGTGCGCAGCACATGTGCAGGGCGCAGCCGTGGTGCGCTTTAAATTTTTGCGCATATGCATGCATATGCACGCGCGTATGCATGCATGCGCAGGGCGCGGCTGCTGCTCGCTACCTGCAGATCGCGGTCGCCTTCATGGCCGCGGGCTACTTCGCCGACGCCGTGGGCGTCGGGCTCGTCCCCCGCTCCTCGATGGCCGGGCCGCGTTCAAGGCCGCGGGCTCCGCCCTGCACGCCCTCGCAATGGTCCCGTCCTCCTCTTGTGCGTCAAGCTGCACCGAGTGTACTACGCGTAAGCCGTCCTGAGCTCTAGCCTAAATCGAATTTTGCAACGTTAACATCGAATATTGCAAAGTGTGTCAGCTGGCGCTGTTTATCCATCTAGCGGACGGCGCCGGCAGGCCCGGAGTGGAGGGGTAGGCGGGGGCCGCCGGGGCGGGGGCGAGGGGCCCGTCGAGGGAGCGGCCCCTGTCGACGCGGAAGAGGGCGCGAGGGGTCGTCTTGCCCGAGGCCGAGGCGGAGGGCGGGCCCGAGGCGCGGCTGCGCGGCGTCGAGGGCGTCGGCGAGGCCGGCGGGGCGACCGTCGGCTTCGCGGAGAGCCCGGGGAGGCCTTCAGGAGCGCCAGGGCCCCTGGATCTCCTCGGCCGCCCGCTCGCCGCCAAATACTGCACCACCAGGCTTACTTAAGCTCAAGCTTGGTTCTTTACGAGGGGACGGCGGACCTGGGCGGCGAGGCCGCGGCGCATCTCGTCCCGACTCGCCTCCGGGTCGTCCTCCATAGAGGCCGAGGCGGAGGCCCACGAGTCGCCGGCGCCGGCCCCGTTAGCCGCCGCCCGCCGCGCCGACGCGAGCGCCGCCTCGTACGCTGCGGCGGCCGCGCGTGCCCGGCCGCCGCCGCGAGGAGGGGCGGATGGGGGAGAGCCCCAGTGCCTCGAAGCCGGCGGCGGCGCTGCCGCGCAGGGCCCGCCGTTGGAGGCGGAGGCGGAGGCGGAGCCCAGGGACGCTGTCGTCCCGGAGTAGGACGAGGCCGGCGTGCTCTCCGGCGGCGGCGGCGGCGGCGCCGGCGTCCCGCGCCGCCGCCGCGGGCGCGGGCACAGGCGCGGAGGGCGCCGCCGGCTCGCGGTCGCGGGGGCGGCGCGGGGCGCGACGATGGTGCGGGGGACGCCCCGAGGCGGGGCCCCTGCCGGCGCCCGCGTGAGCCGCGCCGCCCTCTCCCAAGTCGCGAACAGGGCCGGGCCCCACCTTCTTGACAGGGCTCCCGTCGATGGAGAAAGGAAGCGGGGCCCGCCGCCGCCGCCGCCGCCGCTCCCGACGCTGTCGTAGCTGCGGCGGCGGCGGCGGCGGCGGCAGCGGCGGCACACGTCAGAGGGCGACTCGGAAAGCGACTTCGGACGATCCTTCCCCGGCCCGCGCACCTCACGCGGACGAGGGAGTCAGAGCTCGCGGAGCGCACCGCCGCCACGCGGACGGGCACCGGCGCCGCGGAGGCAGCCGGCGGGGTCCACGAGGGGACCGCGGGGCCGGCGGGACGCCGCCGCCGCCGCCGCCGGCCCCCGGCGCGGCTCGGCCCCAGCGAGCGTCTCGGCCTGCGGCGTGGCCCGGCCCATGATCAGAAACGAGGGGACAGATGAGAGAATTCTGAGGGCCGGGAGGCCTGTGCCGTCCCTCGCTCACCGCCCGCGGACGGCCTCCAGGCGCCTCTCGAGGGCCGGGCCCTGCCCTCGGCGCGGCCCGCCGCCGGCCCCGCCGCCGCCGCCGCCGTCGCTGCCGCCGCGCGCGCGTGCACAGCGTCGAGCCGCGCGTTCAGTTCCTGCGCGATGACGGGGAGGTCACGGGCCGGCGGTCCCATGGCCAGCGGCGGCCTGGGGCGGCGGGGACGGCGGTGGCGGACTAGAATCCGCTATATATAGTCGATACTAGCCCGGAGCGAGGGGGGGGGGGGGGGGGGGGGGGGGCGGCCTGGGGCGGCCGCACCGCGACCTGGGACTCGGCGGCGGCGGTGTAGCGCGCGATCTGCTCCTCCAGCAACGCCGCCGCCCCGACGGCTCCAGCTCCGCCCCGCCCGCCGTCCTGCGCCCCCGAAGAAGTGAGGAGAGAAGTCGAAGAAGGCCTAGGCCTAGGCCTAGGCCTAGGGGGAAGAAGGGGGCGGGCCTCCTGAGGTGGGCGTCGCGGTCGAGGAGGGCCGGGTCGGGCCCGCGCCGCCGCAGCGGGCTCGTCAGCGGGAGCCCGTGGGGCGCCCCCTGCGCCCCCGCCACCGGCGCGTGCGCCTGCCGGAAGAAGAAGGAAGCGAGGCGCGATCAGAAAGAGACAACGGAAGAATAGAAGCCGGCCCTCCGCGCACGCCGGCCATCCGCGTGCCCCGGCCCGCCCCTGCGCTAGCCCCTGCCCCGCACCTTGGCGTGCCCATGGGCCTGGAGCTCGAAGACGGTGTACGGCTGCTCCGGATCCGGCGCGAACCCGCCCGGCGGCAGCAGCGGCCGCTCCGCTCCGCCGCCGCCGCCGCGTACTGAGGGGCGGAGGGCGCCGTCAGAATCTTTAACAGCGATCCATAGCATACCTAATACCCAAAACCTCGAGAGGAACCTCGATTTGTGGGTCAAAAGTGATACTAGAGCCTCTGGTCTCTTCTTCCCTTCGGTCAGAATTGAGACCAGAGGCTGATTAAAAGATTGAACACTTCTTCTACGCTCAGTAGTACCGTACTATAGCTAGTACGCTCCGCCGGGAGTCCGCCCGCGGCTGCGGTGCTCGGCGCGCGTCCGATCCGCCGTCCGGGCCGTCTGATCGCAATTGCAAGTTTGCAACTTGATACGCAAGCCTTAAAGGGCGAGAGGGAGATGAAGGGGTACGGCCTCATTGGGCCGTGACCGTCGCGTCATGCATATGGCTCCAATTGCAAATTAAAGGAGGTCGACCCGAGGGAGGGTCCCCTGAGGCCGAAAAGGGAGACCACGTATTGCCTAACAGGCGTGGTTGGGGGGGGATATCTCTTCACCCCCCGTTTGCCGCGGGGGTACGCAAATCGCGCCACGCGGGTACGCTATTTCGGATCGCGCCTCGCTGGGTTACGCGATTTCTTCGGGGGTACAGCATCAAAAGCCAGGCAGCAATTCGGGTCAGCAGCAGCAGCTGCAGCGCTAGCACTGCGGCAGCAGCAGGTCCCTCAGAAATCGGTCCGTTAACAAATATTAATACCATGACAAGCCGCGATTCGGGACCGATCAGATCTCGCAAAACGCTACTGCCGCTGCTTCCCGCCCCGCGGCCGATCGCGAGCGCAAGCCAAGGAGGGATCAAGCGTGAGCCCGGCGGCTCTGATCCGGTCAGCGGCGGCCCTGCATGGCCCCTGAGACGTACTGCTCCATGAAGGCGCAGGCCTGGCCTTGGAGCTCGGCGGCCGCATCATGACGTAGGCCTCGGACGCGGCGCTGCGATGCAATCGCGACCAGCGGCCGTGCGTGTCGAGGAGCCGCTTCGGGGTGCCCCCGAGGGCTGCCCAGGTTGGGCCCGTGTGGCGGAACGAAAGCGAGGAGTAGTCTCCGGCGTCGAGGCCGAGGGACGAGGCGATCCGCTTGGGGAGGACGTTGATGTAGGTGTAGGAGAGTGCCTCGCCGGCCCCCCACGCCTTCGCGAACAGGGGCACCTCCTGGCCGCGCTCGACCGGCGAGAAATGGGCGAGGTAGCGGCGGAGTGCGCGGGCTGGGTCGAGAGGGCCAATTGCAAGTGAAGGCATGTCGGAGATGGCGACGAGTCTCGCGCCGAGGCGGCAAAGATGCCGCTGGAGAGGAAGCCGAGTACGATTTCGAACAATCCCGGGTCGCGGTCGACGACGTACGCGCCCTCCCCCGTCCGAGCGCTCGGAGTATAATTAATGCTGCGAGATTAAAGGCGAGCGCGCGAAATCCGAATCAGCTGATCATGATCATGAAGCTCGCAAAAGCGACGTCGACGTCCGCGGCAGCTCGAGATATTAATATTTAATGCAAAGCAGCTACTTATACAGCGCGCGAAAATCACACCCGCGCGCGGCGCCGGCACACACACGCGCACGCGCACCTTCCTTCGAGAAGCGATCGCGAGGTGAAAAATGTGGCGCCGGGGCTCGACAAGAGAGTGGCGCAGGTCGCCTTGAACTCGCGCCCGCGGACTTCGAGCATAATGTAATCCTGCGCGAAGCGGAGCGATGAGTGAGTCAGCTCGGCAGATTGCTCTCCCGCGCGAAATTAATTTGCAATTTACTCGCGATCGATGTCGGAATTCGCGATCGGCAGTTACTCGGCAGTTGCTGCGAACCTCCCCCCGAGCTCAGCAATCGGAAATTCACCTCCCGGATTCCGGCCCCTCCTCCCCGGAAAAGTTTGCAGTTATATTAACGTATACTAGCTGCTCTCTAGCTCCCCTCCTCCCTTTATAGATATATTTCAAAGTTTTCTATACGTATACGTCCGCGGCAGCTCGAAATATGAATGCAAAGCAGTTAATTATACAGCACGCGAAAACCACACCCGCGCGCGGCGCACACGCGCGCGCGCACCTTTCTTCGAGAAGCTTAAGAGAGGTGAAAAATGTGGTGCCAGGCCTAGGGCTCGATAGGAGAGTGGCGCGGGTCGTCTTGAACTCGCGCCCGCGTATACGTACGTCGAGCAAATGGTTCCTGCTCGGCAGATCGCTCTCAGAGTCTCCCGCGCGAAATTAAATTTGCAAGGCGCCCGGCACAAATATTTAATTTGAAGGTTGCAAGACCTCACCATTACAAAATGCAATGCTCGAACCAGCGAGAGAGGCAGCAGCCAGGTATACGTTACGTCGCGCGCGCACGCGCGCTTGTCCGCAGTGCACGTGGTCATTCGCAACTTCGAAGCCGCAGTTACGCGGCGCAGTGCTGCAAACTTCGATTCCCCTCCCCTCCGGCCGCGGATCCCTCGAGCTCAAGAGTCGGAAATTCACCTCCACCCTTATAATTAAGCTTCCCAGAA
This sequence comes from Cyanophora paradoxa, assembly GCA_004431415.1. Lineage (NCBI taxonomy): Eukaryota > Glaucocystophyceae > Cyanophorales > Cyanophoraceae > Cyanophora > Cyanophora paradoxa. The sequence continues at coordinate 2,750 of QPMI01000232.1, read as the reverse complement.
GTATACTTCCTCCCTCTCCGGATCCCCTCGAATATTTAGGATTTCCCCTTGTCTAGCCTAGTAGATATCGATCTCCCTCATTCTGGCCCTTGCCGCAGGCGAGAACATCTTGATGGCGGAGCTCGATCGCCGCCAGCTCCGGGATCCTCTTGCAGGTGCGCGTTAACGTTGACGTGTTGCGCGCGCATTTGTTTTGGATTGCGAGCCGACGGTACCGGTGCGCAGCACATGTGCAGGCGCAGCCGTGGTGCGCTTTAAATTTTTGCGCATATGCATGCATATGCACGCGCGTATGCATGCATGCGCAGGGCGCGGCTGCTGCTCGCTAACCTGCAGATCGCGGTCGCCTTCATGGCCGCGGGCTACTTCGCCGACGCCGTGGGCGTCGGGCTCGTCCCCCGCTCCTCGATGGCCGGGCCGCGTTCAAGGCCGCGGGCTCCGCCCTGCACGCCCTCGCAATGGTCCCCGTCCTCCTCTTGTGCGTCAAGCTGCACCGAGTGTACTACGCGTAAGCCGTCCTGAGCTCTAGCCTAAATCGAATTTTGCAACGTTAACATCGAATATTGCAAAGTGTGTCAGCTGGCGCTGTTTATCCATCTAGCGGACGGCGCCGGCAGGCCCGGAGTGGGAGGGGTAGGCGGGGGGCCGCCCGGGGGCGGGGGCGAGGGGCCCGTCGAGGGAGCGGCCCCTGTCGACGCGGAAGAGGGCGCGAGGGGTCGTCTTGCCCGAGGCCGAGGCGGAGGGCGGGCCCGAGGCGCGGCTGCGCGGCGTCGAGGGCGTCGGCGAGGCCGGCGGGGCGACCGTCGGCTTCGCGGAGAGCCCCGGGGAGGCCTTCAGGAGCGCCAGGGCCCCCTGGATCTCCTCGGCCGCCCGCTCCGCCGCCAAATACTGCACCACCAGGCTTACTTAAGCTCAAGCTTGGTTCTTTACGAGGGGACGGCGGACCTGGGCGGCGAGGCCGCGGCGCATCTCGTCCCGACTCGCCTCCGGGTCGTCCTCCATAGAGGCCGAGGCGGAGGCCCACGAGTCGCCGGCGCCGGCCCCGTTAGCCGCCGCCCGCCGCGCCGACGCGAGCGCCGCCTCGTACGCTGCGGGGCCGCCGCGCGTGCCCGGCCGCCGCCGCCGAGGAGGGCGGATGGGGGAGAGCCCCAGTGCTCGAAGCCGGCGGCGGCGCTGCCGCGCAGGGCGCCGCCGTTGGAGGCGGAGGCGGAGGCGGAGCCCAGGGACGCTGTCGTCCGGAGTAGGACGAGGCCGGCGTGCTCTCCGGCGGCGGCGGCGGCGGCGCCGGCGTCCCGCGCCCGCCGCCGCGGGCGCGGGCACAGGCGCGGAGGCGCGCCGGCTCGCGGTCGGCGGGGGCGGCGCGGGGCGCGACGATGGTGCGGGGGACGCCCCGAGGCGGGCCCTGCCGGCGCCGCGTGAGCCGCGCCGCCCTCTCCCAAGTCGCGAACAGGGCCGGGCCCACCTTCTTGATGAGGGCTCCCGTCGATGGAGAAAGGAAGCGGGGGCCCGCCGCCGCCGCCGCCGCTCCCGACGGCTGTCGTAGCTGCGGCGGCGGCGGCGGCGGCGGCAGCGGCGGCACACGTCAGAGGGCGACTCGGAAAGCGACTTCGGACGATCCTTCCCCCGGCCCGCGCACCTCACGCGGACGAGGGAGTCAGAGCTCGCGGAGCGCACCGCCGCCACGCGGACGGGCACCGGCGCCGCGGAGGCAGCCGGCGGGGTCCACGAGGGGACCGCGGGGGCCGGCGGGGACGCCGCCGCCGCCGCCGCCGGCCCCCGGCGCGGCTCGGCCCCAGCGAGCGTCTCGGCCTGCGGCGTGGCCCGGCCCATGATCAGAAACGAGGGGACAGATGAGAGAATTCTGAGGGGCCGGGAGGCCTGTGCCGTCCCTCGCTCACCCGCCCGCGGACGGCCTCCAGGCGCCTCTCGAGGGCCGGGCCCTGCCCTCGGCCGCGCCCCGCCGCCGGCCCCGCCCGCCGCCCGCCGTCGCTGCCGCCGCGCGCGCGTGCACAGCGTCGAGCCGCGCGTTCAGTTCCTGCGCGATGACGGGGAGGTCACGGGCGGCGGTCCATGGCCAGCGGCGGCCTGGGGCGGCGGGGACGGCGGTGGCGGACTAGAATCCGCTATATATAGTCGATACTAGCCCGGAGCGGGGGGGGGGGGGGGGGGGGCGGCCTGGGGCGGCCGCACCGCGACCTGGGACTCGGCGGCGGCGGTTGTAGCGCGCGATCTGCTCCTCCAGCAACGCCCGCCGCCCCGACGGCTCCAGCTCCGCCCCGCCCGCCGTCCTGCGCCCCCGAAGAAGTGAGGAGAGAAGTCGAAGAAGGCCTAGGCCTAGGCCTAGGCCTAGGGGGAAGAAGGGGGCGGGCCTCCTGAGGTGGGCGTCGCGGTCGAGGAGGGCCGGGTCGGGCCCGCGCCGCCGCAGCGGGCTCGTCAGCGGGAGCCCGTGGGGCGCCCCCTGCGCCCCCGCCACCGGCGCGTGCGCCTGCCGGAAGAAGAAGGAAGCGAGGCGCGATCAGAAAGAGACAACGGAAGAATAGAAGCCGGCCCTCCGCGCACGCCGGCCATCCGCGTGCCCCGGCCCGCCCCTGCGCTAGCCCCTGCCCCCGCACCTTGGCGTGCCCATGGGCCTGGAGCTCGAAGACGGTGTACGGCTGCTCCGGATCCGGCGCGAACCCGCCCGGCGGCAGCAGCGGCCGCTCCGCCTCCGCCGCCGCGCCGCGTACTGAGGGGCGGAGGGCGCCGTCAGA